>VMBQ01001061.1:164354-197078 GCA_007657795.1 Dreissena rostriformis | reverse complement strand
CATCATAATTATAAGTTTAATAAAGAACAACATATCAACTTCTTATGCGGTCCCAATAGTTTTATTCCGTTCAGTTTTGTATCACTTATTCTAGTAAATGTACATAAGGAACGAATGTAATGGTAATTTTTACAAAATCTTATACATCTAATTATAGCAACAGTTGAGTATTTGACTTTAAATAACTCTAAGAAATGACAATGCAATACCACTACCACGAGAAGACACGGGGGTATCATAAATTATGTGGAAATGACCAGACATCCGCAACATGTGGTTTATGACACCTTGTTGTTATTTAGTATGTGTCGGCACAGTATCTGATCATAACGAGATAATGGGTTTGTGCTGAACACAGGGACAATTAAACAACAGATATACCAATAAACAAGATTATTGATAGATCTTTGATTAAACACCGCGATAAAAAGGCTCAAACTAACAGTGTCAAAATTTGTGCAAACATGTGAATAAAAACAAGTACTTTAATCAAGAAAATGTATATAATGTATTGACACCTAAAATGGGAAGTAGATATTTACTGACGATGTCATCTTGTGTTGACAATATCGTAACGTCAAAAGCGTGATGGGTTGAAATTAGATGCGGCATTGCGTGGTATTATAAACGGCATCACGTTCCGCCTCGTTCTGGAATTCTGCGAGTCACGTGACTTCGCGCTCTTATCGATTTTGGCTTATTGTGAAAAGGGTCTATTGGGGAAAAAATAGAGCGAAAAACCCTGACATTGGGGAAATTTGCGTCATGAAATCTTCAGATTGAGAACTATAGGTGTTATTAATAGCTTGGTATACATTGCACAAACCAAATCAAATATACATTTACATGCATTGTTTGCTTGTTATGTTCAGTTTCAGTGCTAATTTTAATTTTCACTTGCAGATAATGCACTTTTGGAACGAAATTGACGAAATATTCCTTCCTTTTGGGAATTTGTCAGACATAAATTGGGAATGTTGTAGTTTTTCCTCAATTGGGAAAGTGCCTTTTACAGGTATTTAATAAAGAAGGAAAAAAATCACTGGCTTCATGTTTCTGCTTCCCAGCCTTCCGTAGAGAATATGGCATGACTTCATTAAAAAAAAATGGTTCTCTAATAGATAACTTCAAATACTATTTGAGTCAACATAACCCGTCTAAAATTTATTGCCTCATAATCCCTTAATCCTTAATCTAAATTAACAGAATATGATTAGTTTTGAATTTATTTCCTTCGATCAATTCAATATCTTGTTATTATCCTCATAAATTAATTAAAAAATGCTTAATTAATGTAATCAACATTGTTGAATTAAATTATTGCTAAACTTACAAAGCAATTTAAAGAAAATTTTAAGTTAAATGCTCTTAATCATCCCAAAAACTGTTTTACTAATATTTTGTTAATATTTATGTTGTAAATAATAACACCACCAAAAACAACAACATTTATCAGATATATATATTTTACATCTATATGAAATAGAAATGTATATTGGTATGATGCCCCCACATTCATAACTTTTTAATGGGGACAATAGGTGGCGAACAAAATGTATACCCAGTGAGATACTTGACAAGTATCTCACTGGGTATACATTTTGTTCGCCACCTACTGTAGACTTGTTGGCAATTGAACTAGTTTATAAATACAAGTTGTACAAGTTGTATTTATAAACTAGTTCAATTGCCAACAAGTCTACAGTTGTACCTATACATAATTATACATAAATATCCTCCCAATGTAAATTGATGTGACATACACATGTATCATGATTCATGTTTTTTTTTAAATCAGTTTATGCTATAATCAAATTGTATCGTATAATATTCAGCTTTTAATTCCTGATGCTGAAGAAAGAAATAACAAAAGCACAAACAAAATGATTCACAGGGATGGAAATAAGTGGTTGTCCGTGAGCCAGTAGATTTTTGCCCGGGAAACTCTTTTTCAAATGTTGGTAGTCCAGCCGGGCAAGTGGATTTTTAAGCTTGAAACAATTCAGTGCCATTAAACATTTTATAAAAATTGACAACTGTGGATCAATAATTAGTTTAATTATAATATTGATTTATTTAGGCCTAGGAAATGATTCCATTCAGACTCATAATAAGACATAATACACAGAAAGTGTGTCATGTTAGCAACGTTGTTGTTTAGTTATCTATTATTTTATGTTAAGAAAGTATAAGATACACATGACACAACATGTACATGGTACTGGGATTGTTAGTTTTTAGTTGAGCAATCAGAATACTTAAGATGGTTACCCAGGTGCACAACCAATTGTAAAAAGTTAGTTTCCATCCCTGAATGATATAAGATCTAACAGGTTGGAAGATATAAAAAGCATAGTGTTTCATCAAGAAACTAAATTGTTTTACATTAATTATGTTAGCTTAAAGTTTTAAATGCATATTTTAATTAAAAGAATTAAATGTTTGACTCTTTCTGTGAACAATAATGTCATGACATTGTAGTGCAGGTGCCCAGCCCACGAAACACGCACGTGTCGAATGATAAGGAGCCGGCAACCAATCAGCATGGAACTGGATGGGAACTATTGACGCTCTCTTAGAGCACTAAATGCGGACCTGAAACGGTGTGATGCCCTGAGGTATTTCCAGGAGGATTAGCCTGTGATTGTGAGCCTGTGAGTGTTGCCCTGAGGTTATTATTTCCAGGAGGATTAGCCTGTGCCTGTGGATGTCTTTCCCAGGAGGATTAGTGGTGTGTAGCCGAAAATAGCAGACGAGTGTTTCCCTCGAAGTGTGTACTGCTGATGATAATTTGTGACATCCTGATGAGGTTTCTGGTCGATACTTATTAGTAAGTGTCGTTACTAGTAGTTGCAATAGTCGTTGTCAAAACCCACGAAGAGCTTAACGGGAGAAACACTACAACATCGTTTTCTTACCCATACATGACCATCAAATGAGCTTTTTACCATAATATTAGGTAGCACCTATTTTATATTAGTGCCTGTAACGCAAAACATTATTGTAACATGTGTTATCATGTGACACGTTCATCGTTATCAAATGGCATATTATACGATTTTCAGAAAATGTACTTTCGGTTTCAATATTTTTTTACGTTTGCTTCCTCCGAATAAGATCGCTGAAAATGTGAAAATTGCAAGCAATTAAATGTCCATGCCATTATATCTATTTTAAAACCACAATACTTACTGAATCAAATTGCTAAAGCAAACGCCGAATGCACAAACAAATGCATTTTCCGAAAATGTCTACTGACCTCTTCTTTCGGTGTAAACTAATCTGCGGATTTTAAAGAACATTTAACGGGTCGCTGGAAATACCGGAATCTACCGAAATCTACCAAATCTACCAGAATCTAACAAAATCTATCTCAAAACACCAACATCCATTATTAATAGTTATATTTAGTATCTATTTAGATAATATATAGTAAAAAAACGAACACAAAAATGTAGTTAAGCAATTTTATTCATGATAAGTATGTCAACAATCACGTAAAGAACATGCGAAAAATTGTGCATTTATATTGAAGCTGTAGTTGCACTTTTTCAAATAAAAAGTATATTTATAGTATATTATTTTAAACGTGTAAACAACTGGTATACATGTCCATACATACATTCATAAACATTGTGTCCATTATTGTATATGCCTACCAAAATTATGTTTAATTAAATGTTTAACGTGCTATATAATGATGAATAAACACACATATTTAAGTCCTTTTATTTTGTCATCATCTAAGAATGAAGGGATATATTACAACTTAAATTAGTTTTAAATCTATTATAGTTTTTAATCTTTTAGTTTTTTAAGTTACTTTACATAAATAAAACATTCCAACACACATTCAGACATGCACACGGGGCTATACATAAAGTACGTCACGCTCCAGTATGTGGGATGGGGTGTAAGAATGTGTGACAGTTTGTGACATGGGGGAGGGGGTGGTCAGGCATAGTGTGACGTCACACATTTTGTTTTATGTATTTCTACTTTTTTTCTTTAAATAGAATTTAATAGCTTTATAAATAATATTTTGTTAAGCATTTGACTTAGGTTTATAAATATCAAAATAGCATGACATATAAGTATCTCCTGAATGTGTTGTTCACAATTCCTCTCGCTAGGAGCGCTAGTATACTATTGCGAAGCCTTGTTTTATGTATAGCCTGGCTTTTGTCATGCCGGAAGAATTATTATTTATATGTTGTCCGCTGCATAAATATGCAACCTGTGTAAAAAAAAATGCATAATCGGAGGATTATCTAATTTTTGACATCACCTATTGTAAATAAAAAAAAGCAGCAGATAAAGTCCAATTTATGCATTTTTTTTGTGTGTTTAAATTCAATCAAGATTGAGATACTGCATCAATGAATAACTGTGGCAACTGTTGAAAATAAACTATTCTACTATAAAAGTCATTTTAATATTGTGATTTTCAATTCTTTTAAGTGTAAATTTTATATTTCAATACAGTTTGATAGTGAAGAGTGTTTTAGATTCAATTTTCATTAAAAAAAATGGTTCGAAAGTGTGACATACTTTAGGGAGTAGGGGTCCGAGATGTGTGACAGTTAGTGACAGTGGGAGGGAGGGGGTTAAAAACGGTTACAAAATAGCGTGACGTACTTTATGGAAGGCCCTAAACATATACGTGTGAAGATTTTGGAGGGTAAAATGTTTTCATACAATTTCATTATTTGTATTCGATTTGATGATAATTATCATAATATAGTTTTATTGTAGATTTTGGTAAATTTTTGGTCGATTTTAACTAGATTCCGGTAGGTTTTAGTGGATCCGGTAGAATCCAGTAATCCAGTAACCGCAATCACCGATGTACAACGAGGTTCGACGAGCCCGATAATTAAAACGATTTGACTTTCAGATCAACGGTTTTATAACCCAAAAGTAAAGCTAAATATGATAATTGGTGCAACCTAATTTACGGGGAAAAACTTGTATGAGTACCATGTATTTTAATAAATATATGGGCATTAAAAAAGCACTGCAGTTCTAGATTTAAGGTTATAAATTTATGTTTCCATTTCTGAAACTTTAATAGACCTCGAAGGATTTTAATACTGTGTTATTGTGTTCAAAACACTATAATTGTTTCAATTAAAAGTAATGAATCCAAAAAATAAAATAATATTTTTTGCTATTAGAAAAAAAAGTGTTGTTCCATGTGCCAAACTTTTAGATCTAATATCTTATAATTGTATTATTTTTTAAGCTTCTGGAATACAAAGCTGGTTTTGTGGCTGCAGTGTAGTGGACATGGTGTCCGCTTAGCGACTAGAAGGTCTCGTTATTGATCCCTTAAGTGGAAGCGTTTTTTAGATCAGACATCCTAAAGACATCATGCAAGTACTGGTCCTACCCTGGAAACAGGTTGTTTCATCAAATGTATCAATTCAACTTAAGAAATAATTCTTAAAAATAGCAAATTGTAACTTAGTATCAATTAATAAACAAAACATTTCTAAGACATGCTATATAACAATCCTCATCAGTGTGGTGTTTTGACGTACGATAAGAAGACACACGGTACATACATCGTTGCTTTAAGATCACTACTATATATAATAAGAATTTACATCGATTCGTGTACATATTGAGCAATTGTAATTCGTACGTGTAATGTAAATGGCTTTACACTGAAAACCCAATTCAAACTGTTGAAAGCTTTTAACGACAATCACTGACAGAATGATCTTTAATGTCTTTACATTATTTCTTATTAATGTCAGTGTCTAAAACTCATTACGGTTGTTAATTAAATGCTTTTTGGAAGATTCATTCATAAAACAAAATTGAGTAAAATGTATACCGCTTCAAAAAAGAATTATAGCTTTTCAGTTCTTTGCACCGATGTCAACTTTACATTCTTATATAACTGGGCAAGCGGGCTCAGTTATTAGAGCGCTGGGTACCGTTTTACTAAGCTACTTACGCAATTCGTAGACTTACGCACATATTTTAAATTCAGTCTAGTTCCTTCAAATTCTTGCTACATTAAAATTTGGTATGTTTGAAATGAAATTCATAATAGAATGTTACATTCTAAGTAAAAATTAGTTTGCCTCAATCTGAAATAAATTAAATTATTTTAAAATGTGTGCGTAAGTCTAAGACTTGCGTAAATTGCTTAGTAAAACAGTACCCTGGTCTACGAATCCGAGGATCGCGGGTTTGATTCTCGGCTCGGCCACCACTTGGCGGTGACTGGTAACGAAGTTTTGTCTACGTCCGTACTCCTCCTACCTCCTTGTTTATTCGAGGGTACACGTTTACTTGATAATTCACTGGACAGTAATTTCACAGTCATAAAACGGCACCTCAGGGGCTTCGACTAGTAGCGCATACATACAGCTTATAGGTCGATAATCGGTTAAGAAATACATGGAAACCGTGTTTAATATGTTCGGCATAACTGTACTTTTTTAATGATTTTTGACAAAAATAAATCTTTGTTTTCAATCTGTTTACACAAAACCAGTGGCTAATACGATTACAAGTAAAAGGTGTGTATGGATGGAATATTATTTTATAATATTAAAAACACGAGCCTAAATAAGATAATTCCACCACATAACAAATGGTTTTATAATCAAATTAAAATTATAAGGTTGTTGGTGGAGCGGTACAATTGCTGATTGTAGAGAAGCAATAATGACATGAAATGAACGAAGTTTATTGCGATCAAACGTGTTTTTGTGACAAGAAATACCATTGACATGTCCTTTTACGAGGTGAATGATTAGTTTTTACAAAAAAAATCAAGCGAGCGCTCATCGTCATCAATAATATTTTTAATATATTTTAATAATTGTATATCTATCAAAAGAAGACACGGATTTCATAATATCGGAATACAAATATTACTATGTATACCCACGCGCGTATATGTCAATGTCATTATAAACTCAGGGTATACAATCTTCAAACGGCGTGGCATATTTAAATTATGTTGGTATAGTCAGGGATTTTAATTGAAGCAGAATCCTGCTTTTTGATGGAAGCATTTTGCAATTTCGTCACTTTTGACTCCTCCAAATTATCTTCCTTGCATCATTTTGATGCAAATGTTACCATATAACTAAGATAACGTGTATTTTTGATTACACATTTTTTTATTTTTTTTTAGTAAAGCAATATATACTTAAAGTTATACAAAGCAATATGTGTAGAGCAATCAACAAATAAACAGAAACAAAATATCGAGATTTCAGTATTTTTACCCCTGAAAAGTTCATTTGACCCCTGATAATTTCAAGCTCAGGGTCATTTGACTCCTGGTTTTCAAAAACTATTGACTCGAACGTGTCTTTATAAGCCATATGATTTCGACGCAATAGATATGCAATAAATTGATTAATACATATGCGTATACAATTCAGGACAATACATCCAATATACAGAACTCATCAAACCTTGGGTAATGACAAGCATTGAGTGCTAAAAACTGTTGAAAGGCTAGCAAAATCTTACAAATAGAATGATACATTAAATACACACAATATCCATATGCCTCACGGCATTTAATTGAAAAATAAATATTTTTTAATAAGATAAAACAAATCCTTAATTTCTTAATGTTTGATTTTCAATTTACCGGTGCAACGGTTTTTGAAGCACGGTACAAAGTAAAACAGATCAAAATCGGATGAATACTAGTTACACTGAGTTCACATTTTTCGACATTTAGTTGGCAAGGCTTCAAGTTAACATTTTATATTTTCATAATAGAAAAAATCGCCAAAACTATTTTGTAAACATTTCTTTAATAGTTCATGTTACTGACAAAACAAGACCATGTTTTTAAAGAAATGAAATACAAACGTTTAATGTTTTGACACATGTCATCCAGTATTTCATAAACAAAATCAGTGAATTAATGATATGAGGGGTTTCCTTATTTCAAAGAAATTGATGTATAATTCCGATGATTTTCAAGAACAAAAATCGATTCGATTTGGGATAGTTTTGCATTTACGATAATTTATGATAATTGAATTAAAATGGGTTGAGTGACTCTATCACTGCAAATTGCAGCCTAAAACAAGCAACCCTCTGCCAAATCGGCTGCTTTAAATTTTAAGAGTCACCTTTTAGTGAACAATATGTTAGACCTCTCATAAAAAGGTGTGGAACTTTACATGTTTCTCTTCATGTGTAAATTACGTTTCATTATAATACCGTATGCACGTTTCCAGCACTTGCGGTATTAAATGTAGTTCTGAAAAATGGCATGATTTAGTTTTGAGGGAAGACCGACAAAGGGCAGAGCTTCAATATCGTAATAGGACGAAACTAGGGTAAGTGACTAATTAAAGAATTATTTCATTTTCGACGCCCTTCTTTTATAATAAGCACTCATTCCATATCACATTTCGATATTCCTAAAATACTTCATCAATACATATTTAAGCACACACACAATATCAATAAATTACCAGTTACATTAATGATCAATATTAATTAAGGTATCACCAGGGTAACTCCAAACTAACATTATATGAACGTTCAAACGATGTTCTTGTTCCACAAAATCATTATAAGGTTCATGTACTTGTTCATATAGTTTTATCATTTTATTTCATGTACTATAATCTACTGAATACTGCATGAGGGATCCTTCTTTGGCGGCCGATAAATTGTAGACTCTGACTGATTCCAAGTTGCCCAAATAGAGGTAGATGTTCCAGCACTTGTTTATGAGGCGTACGAGTGTTGTGGTGCAGTTGGGGATGTTGTTGTCGGAATGGGTGGTAGTGGTCTTTTCTGTGCAGCTGACGATGAAATTGAACTAGAGGAAAGAGGGGTGTTTACATAAACCCTTGGTGACAAGGGTCTCTTTTGCTGCAAGGGTGGGCTCGCTTCTAAAGGAATATCATTGTCTCCAGTATAATAATACTGAATCAGATACTCAGGGTAGTAGGCGTTTTGGTCAAAAAGAACAAATATACTCGGGTCATCTACTTTATCTACACAAGAATCATAGAGCTCATGGTCTTTGCCCGGTTTACCTGGAGGCCTTTTGTACTCCCCTTTCCCTGTGGTGTAGTATCCAACGAGCACCTGGGCCTCGAACATGAATCTTTCCAGATAAGATGACGGCTTTGTGTAAGCGTGACTGTACTTGGCATTTCTAGCAAAGTACGCCCCCTGGCCATAAACCGTTGCATTCTTGCCGCACAAACGGAAATCAAAGTTGTTGATGCATATTCCCCGCACATTATTCGGACTGTCAGTTCCGTGGAAAAGATAACGCTTTTCCACTGGCTTTGTATCTCCAATTCTTTTCTGGTTAATAAGCATGTTTTTCTTCTGGCTGAAATAACCAAAAAGTGACAAAAACGTAATGTGATAATTACTTAATGTTCTAAAAATTATTAAGAGCCCTCAATAAAATAATGTGTTTATTAAATTAAATATGGGATGTTGCGTCTACTGAAACGAAAATAAGGATCTCAAGCGAGATCCAAATATAAAAGCAAGAACATTGTTTTAAAGTATTGTACAATGTCAAAACACTTAAACCCATTTTCTACTCTTTGTCCAAACTTCAATTTGACAGTTTATACATTTTCTAAACAAGGTGACCGTTACCTTGACCACAAACATCAAAATTCATTCTCAAGCGATTCACTGGTAAGTATATCGTAACTTGTTTTCAATTAATTGAGTCAATGTCCGTGTGTGTAACAATTAAGGTACTTGGCATTGACCCCACCACATTGTAAATCCATAGTTAGGTCTCGTTATAAGGTATCTACATGAGTATGGTCTTCAATGTATTGCATGACACTTTTAACGTTCTTGAGCGGAAACGTTGTTTTGTTCTAATTTCAATTAATGGTGTTTAAGCTCGACCCAACCATCTTACCTGAACTCTTTAGCACGCTATACCACACAGATTTCTATTCGCAAAGTTCTGTCAAAATATCTCTCTCATTCTTAAGTCGAACATAAATCAAGATTCATGACGCTTTATCTACACCCTGACGACAACCAAGCAGCATACGCAATACTAATCAAATATTATTTTTTAAACGTTAAACAATGGTTCAGTGATTGAAATTTTCATATTTCCATTAACAATTTAAAAAATAAGAGATTAAATATAAAGACTCTTTATGGTATGGCTTTGTGCATGTAAAGCGCTAAACCAAATAATCCAAGTAGCTTACTTGCAGAATGCAGACCATAAAGTGTGATTCTGAACTCGGAACACAACTTTCACAACATGCTGATCATGAGACATAGTTTTGAAGAAGTCGTTTACTACCTGAAATGCAACTTTTATATGTCATGCATATAATGTTGGAACTGAATGTTCATGGTCAAGGCAATATTGAGAATATTGAAAAATATGCACATAGACTTATATTTGGAAAATTATGTTATATAATTAAATACTGTTCACACAATCTGATACTTGCTTATACTGCTTTAATTTCGTGGTACGTTCCAACCATGAAAGTCACCTAAATTAGTGTACCATTATAATAATGTTTGTCCAATAAATTATTGAATAGAATTCATGTTAAAAGTAAAAAAGAAATATATTAATATAAATATAGTGCAAATAGCAGTTTCAAAAATTGGACATAGGACTGCTTAAATTGCTGAAGAGCAATATTCACTTGTATGAAATCTGGATCTGTAGGTAGTAACAGTACAAGTTCAAACGGGTGAGCTATATCCCAAGGCACCCAAGACGGAGGAAGCTCGACATCAATTACGTGTGGAAAAGTTAGATATGGGGTTCTGAAATTCAATCAATACACACATACAAACTAAAAACCTTTATATTATATATTACGTATTATCAGTTGTATGAAAATATAGGTGTGTTATCCTACAGCTAAATAATTTTATAGAAGCAACTACGCCCCATAAAATAAACCATTGGTTTATTCAACACCTTGCTTTATACAACACCTGCTTTGAGACTACTTTTGTTTGCCTTACACCCCTCGTTCATTTGTTCTTAAATTTGAATGTATACATGAATGGAATGTTTATTTTTCAAATCAATATACCGTGTATAAATAACAGCCGTACGTTATCAATCCGATGCAGCGTTTTTTTTAATTCGTTAAGCTAAAGACAAAAAAATATCCTGGTAAGGTATCCATAAGGTAGTTGAACTAGGAACTCCCGCGTGATAACTCTTGGTGGACACTCTTTCGCGACGCTTAAAAGCTTGCATGATTGTAAAACCGTTGGAAAAGACTATTTCGAGTGGCGAAAAATCACAAACAATTTGCTATTACTACGCAAGGTAAGATTCAGTTAATTTAATCTGTTTTTGCTATTGTTTTAACTTTTAAGCAATTAAAGACCACTTTTTTGATTGCATCAGGAACAAGTTAATTATAAAAAATATTGTCGGATACATAGAATACTATGTTCGTGTAATTATGAAATTTAATTTATCCGACTCGTCTCAAATAGGCTTACACGGCAAGATAAATTCAAGTACACAATCACACTTACATAGTATTCTCTATTTAACAAATACAACGTATTTTGTACCACTGTTTGGTAATGAATGCGTACACAATATTCTCGAAACAAATACTATGAAACATAACTGTAGGTACATCAATTCGTCAACTGGAATAATAAAACATATTTACGTTCGACTGGCATTTCTATCACGGTACGGTACACATGTAGACATATCGTGCCGTTTCAGTTTTCTGATGGCTCCGGTATCCGCATTTTTCTGGGTCATACGAAGAAAGTCAATTTCATAGTTCCACTTGTAGTTCTCTCGTGAATACAGGTAGATGCGCTGATTAGCAAGGAACTTTGTCTCAAGGGTTTGTTGAAGGGAGTCCTGAGGAAAAACATGCTCTGTATTAAATATTCAGTTGTCGCATGACTACCGTCACACAAAGTGCTAAACGTTGAATTCGTTTGCAGATGGCAACAAACACATCATTGTAAAACAATGGACAGTGCTAATTTACCAGATGTGTCTAATTAGAAAATATATTTAAGGATATGTGTTATAATAGTATATCATTTCAGGTTAATAAAATGAACACATACTTTTTAGTTGCTTGATATATGTTACACTGTTAAATCTAAATTACATGTAAATTCAATATTGAAACCATGATATTCCTATTGTTGTACGTTAAAGCAAGATTATTTGATTAAATAAGTTTAAACATCATTTAAATTGAGACGCATCGGATGTCAGGACACATGGAAAATTTATATAACTTGTACGGTAACGCTGTTAGCATAAACTAAACAAACACAAAACCAAGGCAATAATTAATGCAATTTTTGTTTTAAAAGTCTAAGTTAAAATATATTTGTATAAGCATATTCCTCGTAAGGGTTCGAAAGGCTTCCATGTGTTTACGGTAACATTTAACAATTACACAATTAGCATACACTGATCAAACAAAAAACGAAGGCAATTATTCATGCAATTTTTGTTTTAAAAGTCTAAGTCAGAATATATTTCTCGTACCGGTTCGAAAGGCTTCCATGTGTTATCGTTGTCTTGCCAGTACCACCTGCACAGCGGTACATCCGCCATCTTGAGTAAAATAGTATATAGTTATAATAATAATATTTAACTCACTAATCAAAAGACAAGAACACAAAATAACAATACCATTTCCATGAAATTTATATTTTCTAACGAGTGCAATACCACAATTGTTAACTGTTCATCCGTACAGCGGTAATTGCGGGAAAATGATAATTTATGCATTTATATCGGTTGTGGAATATTATTTTACACAGGATATAAACCAGTGATTTGATTCGTACGGATACACAGGTTGCTGGTATTCTAAATTGATGAAACATGCTGAAACGCTTACAGAACGAAACGGTACTTTTCTTGGAAACGGGTACCCTTCAGTACGTCTTCGACCTGGAAATATGTAATACATATAGCATTCTTTGTGCAATAGTGCATTTTTCACCTGAGAAAGTTATGTTACCCAAGTCGAACCCGCTTCCCACAGTATTCGAAAAATGCACGATTGTCAACCAAAAATGCAAAATGTATTTTTAATTATTCAGAACATTGTGTTCCTCATACTGAATTATCAGGCGTTAAAACAAATGGACGATTTTAGAATCGTTGTTTTGCTTGTATCGTCTTTTATATAGCATGGGTAATATTGTTCGTAAAGAATGCAACATGTATTATATTATGATTTAACAAAGGCAATCAAAATACGGATTTAATATCCGAAGGTTTCGTGGGTGCCTTTTAACTTCCATTCATATTTCGATTTATTATCAATAGTTGGATATCCTTGATTGCGTTTAACGTGTATAATATTAAATTCTTATTTGTTAAAATCATCCTTTAATTGACATATCCGATACAATAATATGTAGTTAACAAAACATACTGCATAACACATTTCCATGAACTTCATGACTGTACTATCAATAAGGTGTCAAAATGGAANATATACTGGTCTAACTAACAGGCAGCCACATCAGGTGAAGCATTGAACTAATATTCATAAGAGTGAAAAACACGAATTCTGTGCAGTTCTATGGTGTGAGTTTTGTAGAACAGTTTTTTTGTTTTCAAATTTTAATAAGCAAATAATGTCAAGGAGAAAGAAACGTTTAGTCGAATGAGCGTATCAGTTTTGACCTACATGTACTGATACTCTTGATTAACTTAGATTATAATATACTTTTGCCTTTAAGATTATAGAATTTCGTTATTGCGCATAAAAACCCAAGCCTTGCAATCAGACAATTAATATACTTTATTTTTGTTACTTTAAAAAAGATGCATAACAATGATGGGGAATTTGAACTATATGATACCTAGTTTAGATATTTTAAAATGCTGGTCATAACATGGAAAATGCTCATGTTGCACAATTTCTCCATGATAATAATCCTCCATACCCTCATCTTCCTTGTAATCCTCATAATGTTCATTATCCTCATCAGCATCTGAAAAGGTTATATACTAATTTAAGTCTTTTAAAATAAAAGTAAATCTTTACTAAATGAACACGGAAAAAATTCGTGTTTGTGTTTTTTTTTCTAACCTAGGTACACTAACCTATTCATTGTGACAGTTTATAGGTTACTTTTCTTTAGAAACATTAGAAAGACAAGTTTTTAATATACTGGAAATCGTCAATAACTAACTAAACGTTATAACAACCGTCCATATTTCGAGAGCATTTGTTTATTAATAAGATATTTACCTATCTCGTCTACAACATACGTGATATGAAGCAAATAATGTCTTCAACATTTAGTTGGCTGTCTGCATCATCAAAGGAATCGTGGGAAAGTCAAGACAAATATTCTTCCTTTTAATATTTTAAAGATTTTTCACTCAAACAAATTCCCAAAGCATTATTTATGTTCACATACACACGACATTTGACATAATTCATTATGTTTATATGAAATCCTTTATGTATCAGTAAAATGTGAAGTGTTTAAAAAAAAAACATCAGCATGTCTTTCTGTTAATGAAAATGTCATGGTTAAATTTGAATAAAACACAAACACATTTACTTCTGTTAATTTATTTAATTTAAATTACACGACTTAGTTTCTCCATGTTATATAGTTGCACTATGTCACTCGTACATTCCAGACGGTAACCAAATAGTGTTATTATACCTCTAACCGATAACAGCTATTCACTCCGCCCATTTCGAAAAATAATAATAATGTCCATAACAAATAACACATTTTAAGCCCCGCCCAAATCTGAGATGATCATGATGCTCTGCAATGTTTAATCATTCGTAAGTCACGCTACTTAGAACTGTTTTTTAGGAATAGCGTTTACAAGTAAACACAAATATTGATCTGGGTCAAATGCCTTGATGAATGAGGGACAATTTCAAGAGCGTTGACGAGGAACCATCCAAATAGAACAACCACTTTATATACGTGAACAAGTTCCTGAACAAAGTCGTTCTTAAAAATAATCACATACTAGTAAATACAATTGAAACAATCGCCAATTAACAATAACATGCATGCTTAAATGCCAAATTTTGAAGTCTTATCGTAAAAGTTATAATCAACAATAATCCACTGTGATAATTAAAGTGTAAATCATGTTTGAGCTTTCACAAATTTCCCAAGATCAATCATTAGTATTTAAATATTCAGGGTGTAAAAGGTTGACAAAAGGAACACTTTTAAGGACTGGTCGTGATAATTTAGAATGATTTAGCTTTTTTAAGTGTTTACATTTCACACGTTTGAACACAGCCGTTCATGTAGCATGCGTGTTTTTATAGAATCAATGAAGTTATTTTATTTGTGTTATGTTTAACCTTACGACAGGTTAAACTTTCTCGCTTCGAGTATGTCTCATTTATTAAAATGTTTGTTAGCATGATTGCATTAAAAACTAATTCGTGAGTGCTAAGTTCAATACACATCGATCCCTTTTGACGTCATCAGGCTGTCTCATGTACATAATGTGCTGTACTGTAAATTGCTATATATATGCGGCTTGTTTTATTTTCCTTGTTTATGGTCTAGTTTCAAACTTAAGTTTTGAACGCAATTGCTGATATCAAAAGTCCTCAACCATATGTTCTTTAAATTAACATATTTTCTAAAGATATTCATGCAACTCTGTACGTGGCACTCTAACAAAATATGAGGAAATGTTACGAACATTGTACGGCTAGATCAATGAAGTGGAACACTGGTTACATATTGTTCAAACAACGGCTGCATTTATAAAGGCAACACTTAAGTGATTCATGTTCAGGCAATTGTAAAACCTGTTACTATTATCTGTGTCCTTTTTTACGGGTGACGAATGTACCCGTTTACTGATAAATAGAATAATTGACAGATGCATGTGAGAGGTCATCTAGGTGTAAGACATAAGAAATTAGTCTTACTGAACTTGAACAAGTAGTAGTTTGTATGCCTATACCGTCCAACCAACTGTAGGATAATTAAGTTCTAAGATTGTAAACTACGGTTAAGCTTGGAGAAGATCTTAATACGTTTAGTCAAAGAATGTGTCAGACTTTATTTCAGATTAAATTTAATCTGCAATCTTACTTCAATTAATTTAATTCCAGAAACGAGTTTAAATGGAGAATCTCTGAAAACAATTGTTAAAGTGCGACACATGTTTATCAATACATTAGTTTGGCAACGCACCACTAGTCAGTTATTCAAACATAATTATCCATTTTTAAGCTATGTGCACTTCGGAATAAAACTCTAATTGAACGAATACATTTCACACATTGAATGCTTTGTTTCGAATTTCTAGGACAAAGGCCAATTAACTGTACACGTCTATTCATTTGTTGCATTTGGTAGCACATCTCTATCGTTGCGGCTCAACATGTATGCTATTTAATATTGGTAATAATAATATGAATACAAATCAGCCTTTTTTATTTGAAGATTCATAAAACATGTTTTGGACTATTATGTAATCTACGTTGTTGTATGTATATGTATATTATGAATGCTTATTATTATTTACCTACCGAAACTTTGTCTAATAATTCCAATGATATTTTTTGAGAACATAAGCCAACTTAAAACGACATAATACCTTTGTGAAAGAAATAAAAATTGTTAATTGCAGAGCATTGGAGACTTAACCCTCACACTTAACCCAGAATCAATCACAACATATAGGTTTAGTTTGTGTAAGTTTGAAGTTGGCATCAATAAGCGATAAGAAGCAATTGAAATGTGATGGAAAATAACTATGACATTCATGCAGCTAGTAATATAATTATATTGCACCTAACACAGTTTTGACAACGATTGTCAAAGCGTTTCGTTTGCAGAAATCTCTTTGAGTGCTACATTGTAGTCAATTGCTAAGCAATTACAACTGACAAAGGGGAATAAGTCTGTGTATATATCTTTAATGCGCTATACATGTTTCTTCAGCTTTAAAAAACGACACACAGACATACAGACAAACGGTCAGACGAACACAGTGAATCAAGTATACTTTTCATACAACTTAATTGCTTGAATAAAAAAGTACTTTTCACCAGAGTCGGAATATATTAAAATGGGCAATACGATATATAATTACAATAAATAGTGATAATATACAAAATTAGTTACGAACCTGCTCTACGCATTGCTTCATCTAACGATGGTTCACAGCAACAACACAGTTTCTTCCACATGTTTTTCTGAAACAAATAGTTGACATGTAATCGCTATCATTATGTATGAACGCTTAAAGAATGGTTAAAGTTTAAAGCTTATTTGGGAAATACCACATGCATGTTACTAGGATGGTATCATGTTCGTATTGAGACAGTACGCATGGGAATTCTCAAGGAATGTTGTATGTGATGTTTTGTCTAAAGCAGTCCATTTTGTAAAAAAAGCTTTTACTTATTCCTCCCAATGCCCTGATACAGCAACCGTACGTTGGATGTTATAATAATAAGCTTAATATATGAATGTGGCAACCTATGAAAAATAAGAAGAGACCTCAAGTGCAACGTATTTCAATTGCGATAGTTTGAATACTGTCTGTGTTGTACAAATACTTAGGAGCAAAACTCAGTAAGCGTGGTAAAAAAGATTCATTTTGAAACATTGAACCGAAAGTGAAATTCTCAATGAAAGATAATACATTTTGCATATTCGTTGAACTTTTAAAAATCTGTTCAGCATGTTCATTATATTTTCTTTCTATTTTACTACATTGTATATTAAAGCTAGTTATTGAAAACACGTGTTTATATCCTATTACATAAAAAGTACTATATGAAACAAAATTGTTAACCACAACCATTTTTCAAAGAAACGGATAAATAAAAATAAAATTTCTCCAGTTATTTTAAATCCAACTAAATATAATAAATAGAAATACATTAAGTAGCAATGATACCACAATGCAAAGTTCAATTCATCTTACAACCAATTTTAAAAGCGTCTCGATACGTTTTTCATCTATTTATAAGCTTTCAGTTGTTGTAAAATTACCACGTGGGCAAATGTTATCACTGCATTAGGTTTACACGTAGTACACTTGTTAAAAAGAATAAGTTCGGAATTAAAACTGTTTAAGTTGAGAGTCCATCAAGCAGCGCAGTTTGAGCGTTCACCTCACAGGTCGAGAATTTGCGTACAATTCACACACATTTATAATGTTATCACTGACATTACAATACTATTTACCCATTGTTTGTTTAATACTGTTCAGGTTCTAGAGAACTCCATCAATGCACTGAAACTTAAACAATAATCAAATAATTATATCCTTATGAGTAAATAAGCTATACGAAGAGAATCCAGCATTAATGGCCTAAAATAACAATTATCAAATCAAATACCGAACAGTACTAGACTATTTCAAGAAGGGTCTAAAGTCCGATATTATTCACATTATTATCTGTTAAGTGATGCTGAACTGAGACTCGTATCTTTAGACTGCAACCAAATATTTTGACCTCATTACAATTTTTCTCAACATCTGTGATTCTCAACATCTCATAAGTTTCAAATAGATGAAAGATGTTCTAAAACGGAATCATGGCAATCCATGAATATGAATTGCTACACAATGGTCAGCTTTTGATAATACCAATCGCATCTGTTTTTGTAATAAATTGTATGCCTTGGGAAGTTATTCACTATGTGTAATGTCTTTACGCAAATGTTGCATACTTTGATTGTCATTTGAAATGTTAAGCAATTTGTAATTACGTTTTTGTGACATTAATTACGGAAGAAAAATAAACCGTTAACTGCAGTTCAAGTTAATTATGTACACTTAATGAGGCTCGGTACATGTGGCAGGACGTTTGAAAGTGCTGAACGTGCATTTATAGAATGAATTATACACGATTTCTTAAGAATGATAATAAAGTAGATCTTACTTATCAATTAATACACGGATTTGGTAATATAACATTTTTTATTATATTTTCTTTCTATACTACTTATTCCAATGAGTCAATTAATGTAGACCTTCTTCATTCGAGTTGGTTTTTTATTTAAAAAATCGTAGTTAAAGACTCGATAAATAGGAATTATTACGCATAAGACGCACTCGAAAAACTTTAAATTTGGTCCCATTTGCAAAGAATGATTCCCGTTTGCAAAGACCACTTTAAAATCCTCTGATCCAGTGTAAAACGAGCATGGCAAATTACTAACATGGGGTGCTTGATCAAACCAACTATTTCATGCAAGTGTTTCAAATGTTTATAACTTCCATTTTGTATGCTATAGTAAACAAACGGCAAATTCCATATCTGCTAGTTGAATGACTGTTGCATGGTCTATGAATTTATAATTGATGTTGACATTGCAAGGACAGCTAGGGAAAGCGGTGCTCAGACAGATGGCTATTTTCATTGAGCGTATATCAATGCGATAGTATAGTGATTTACCAAGTGAATACAATTAATATTTTAAATATACGCGGACAGGAGGATATTTGTGACTAAAGTGGATATTCCAAGTGAAAAGTCTAAACGATTTGATTTTAATGCATCGATCGATGAATTCCACGGCAACAGTGTGTTATTGTGGTGATGGCCTATCAATGGTTACTTCGAACGTAAAACGTTTGTGTCAATTGCCACGGTTTGATAATTACATCTTGAAATCTTTACGTTATACCTTTGACAACCAAAGTCTTACGCTTATTTCAAAGAATGTAGCTCGTGCGTCGTTGATCGAACTTGATCAGTCAATCCGACGTGGGACGTTATGTTACATGAATATACATTACTCAACTTCATACATTTTGCAATGACAATATAACTATAATCATAGCGTCAACTTCGTTAGAGCCAATGGAGTGTTGGTAGATCTGTTCAGATTTTATAAAATCAATATCCTGCAAGCGGTTACGTTACATCCACGTTTATAACTTTCAGAAAACTTTAAATAAACAACATTATATATTTGTGTTATTGCTTACAATCCTAATTGGCACATCTATGAATTAAGCACGGAAGCTTTTGAATACACGTTGGTTAATTATACGGAGCTATATTGCTGCTCTATATCTTTTCTAACGTTAAGTTCAGGCGTGTGTGTTCTGTTTTTGTAACATTATAATGTAAACAATACGGATAATTGCCGTTCGTTATTAATTTCAGATGCATGTCTGTCATTTAATGTATTAATTAAAATCATTCAAATAAACAAGAATGTAATTGTTATTGTAGATACATATTCAAAGTATACAAAGTTTTTTACAAATAACCTAAATGACTCAATCGGGGATTGCCTAACGATTTTTTATACCTTTAAGGATGTGTTATCCCATTAGCCAAAATCAAAATCAAAGATGATTGTTAAGCTAACCACAGATGTAATATTTTTTTTCTATTTGAATTGTGATTTGTTTTAGATAGGTTTGTGTTCTGTATACTATGTGGCCTGCTCATCAGGGCTGTGTAAAAACAGCATTCGTCACTATAGTAAATAGATAACAAGGGCAACCTTATAGTTTTGAAATAAGCTGTTGGTTGTTTAATTAGATTAATACGGTAATCACGCGTTAAATATTATATATTGTATTCTTAATCCTGTACATATGTTCTTACTCTTTATTTCTAATTTTGACATTTTTGTAAAACATTTTTCACAAAAGCCTTTAACATCCTTCAATGATGTCGTGCTTACAATTCATAGAGTGAACACAAACATATCGGGCATGACATTGTTGAAATGTTACACTGGAAACATCTGAACATCCTGGCATTTGAGCATGGTAGCTGTACGAACAAACAACACACACCCACGTTGAACAAATATATAGTGATATATCATGTTACAAATTGCACCAACTATCGGCGCCGTTCATCTTTGATGCGAATGAGAATACGTTTCATAATACAATATTTAGGAGACATTCGTACTGCAAATGGGAACATGACACGCGATATACTCTCTAGTCGTCGATTTGCCTGCGTTCCGAAAAAAAACGAACATATACACGCGAACAAAAATTTAAAAGGTGAAACAAACTATGTATGATTGAGTGTTACTTAATCACATTTTTTTAATTAATTATGGCCTCATGGTATAAAATAGCATTGGGTATTACGAACACCTTAAGGGGTGTTGCGGCAGTTTTGCTGATTTTTTTCCATCTAATAACTTTTGCTCAAAATTTATATTCAAGTACTACATACAAATACTATATGAAAAATGAAATAAAAACATAGGGTCACCGGCCTTGTTTTGATTTTATTCACCATTTTATAACATGTACTTTTTCATTAAATCTGAAAAATCTCTAATTGCATAAAAATGATTAATAACCTATGAAATTGGCAACATATTGATATTATATAAGATAATATATATCATATACCATTTAATTAAACCACAAACTACCAAAAAATGGAGAACACAAGTTAAATTTTAAGAAATTTTAATTTTTATAATTTTTATGTCACCCAAAAAAACGTTTTTTTTTTACTATTTTAACACAAAAATGGAAGTTAAAAAAGTTCTATCTAATAACTTTTTGCGAAACTGCTCAAATATGTTCATCTACGTATTGTTATCATAAAACAAAAATAAAAAAGGGGGGTCACCGCACTTTTAACAGAGATTTTTTTGTTCAACTATCCCTACCGTCTATGTCAAATTTCCTAAAATACAGCAATTAGGCGAAACCCAAGTACCGGTACACAGACTGTTATGCATAAACATTATAGATTGTTTACAATCTTAATTGGGATCACAACGGCTTACTAAAACACAGCACTAATACAATATTTAATCACAAACATAAGACCATACAGTATCAAACTCGACCTTAATCCTCCATAACAGGGACTTGTTGACAGATTTCGGCATGTTTTGGAGTTTGTGATTAAATGCTTTAAATTTATTAATGTAAACAACAGGACTAAAGAGCTCCAGGAAAAAAACAAGAGTGAAATAAAAGAAAGAAAAAAAGAATAAAAAAAAGTTTACCGCACCTGGGATCGAACCACTGAGTACCTATTATGAACCTACTCGGTCATAAATGTGTGATGATTCTGATAACAAAACTATTGGGTTGTGATAATAGCATCGGTATTGCCATAAATATATTCTCGGTTAAATAAACTGCCGCAACACCCCTTAAGGCGTGAAATAAATGTTATCTGTCACTGAAAGATATTACACATCATGACAATATTTAACATAACACGCAACTCTGTTTACTTGAAACAATATTATTAACAAACTGTACACTCGTCAAGTAAGATATTTATAAGACGTCTCCTGTTTCACCATTTTGCTGACTTAACCGACATCTCTTATCGTAATATATATATATATGCACATTCAAACCATAGTGCGTTATGTTTTACTGTACAAGGCGTTGATGTTACTGATCAGAAGGTGTTTATTTTAATAAAATGGGCTTACTAACTATCCGTTGTTTTCGACCCCACATCCTTTATTCAGGTGCATTAATGATAATTTTAGCTCTTGTTTAGGCTCCGATGACCTTTATTTGTAGTGAACCGGGACGAATTGAATATGTATGAAAGAAATTACTGACTGATCATTCTTGTGAAGTTGTGTTGAAATCTCACAGGCGGTTTAAAAAGAGATATCGTTTGAACAAAGACACTCCACGGGCGTCGCTTGGAGAAAGACGGACAAAAAATGGTCCAAAAATCTAACCCTGTGTATTGCACAGGTGAACCCAATCACTTACGCATGCAAAATTCCGTTATTATAAGGTGCATGCATCACTTGTTTGTATGAGTTTTAACCGCGAACAATAAAAACTATAAATTATCACATACACGCTGAACATTCTTAAACTGTTATACGTTTCCTTTCCCAAGAGAGTTCAAAAACCTGATCGCCTAGACCTATATTAGTTGTATTGATATTATTATATTTATTATGTTATGCATAGTAAACTACATTTGATGAAATAATACATTTTTACATGACAGACAGCGTTAATGGGTTCGTTTACTTATGTCTATTAATCAATAAAATACGATCATTTATATATGCATTTTTTTTTAATCAAAGTTAATAGCCATTGTTATATAAAAACTCATCGTCGAAACATTTATTAATGTTCACATCACAAGTACTATGGATCATTACAGTATTACATTAGTTTGTATTAATACAAATATGTTAACGTACAATAACATTGAAATATGTTACGATTAGTATATTTTATATAAGCAATTGAAATAAAATCATACATCATATAAAGTTTAAAATATTGAACAAGTGTACTTATATCAAAACTTAAAAGTTGTTTTGGAAAGAGTAAATATGCATATTAGCATGTACATGTTATTTGACACTTTTGCTAATCAATGGGAGCAGTACGACTTGAAATCATAATACCCCGTGTATTGCCGCGATCAAGCTTCAAGAAACCATGCAAATAAGGGCTATTATCAGCAGCATTAATCGTATAATTCACACACTTATATACAATCACGAAACTGTTAACATAGAAATTAAAATGTGCTTACCTTAAGTGATAATTCTATATTGACAGAGGTACTTATATCCTGCACATACGCTTCGACAACCAGCGCTTAAATAGCATGTGTACTCGTGACATTGAAACGGGTACTACAAGGCTTTAATTTGCGACCGTTATATAGTTTACTTCTTCGTACTAGCGTTTGTATACACCTAGCTTATTATATCGAATTGCATGGATATACGTGCACGCATCTGTAACGACAACTTAAGGGTAGGGTTTATGTTCAGAGGTAAATAACTAATACAATGTGCTTTTTACTCTACCGAAGGACAATTTCATCATTAATGTAATTGATATGTAATATGTTCTCAAAACTAATTATACTTATGCTTTTCGATTGCGTTTAGTTGTAATGAACTTCTTACAGTGTTTAATTTATATTTACGTAGCACCCATTACTTATATATTATTAGTCGTGCAACAAGACCGTTAAACGTGACGTTGCTCGACTGTTGACGACGAGAGCTGATGTATACATTTTCAAATGAAACGTTTGTAACTGGATTGGAATACATGGGTAATAGGATAATATTGTGTTATTTTACTTTCGTGTTCCCTTCTGTATTTAGTATAGCATTTTTGTCATTGTATACATATTTAATGTTTTGTAGTACATAATGAAGGTTTATATTATTTTGATTAAGACCATTTACAATTGATCTCGCAGCAAGTCGACATTGCACTTTTGGTCGCCGAACAGGTACGGAGCTACGGTCACGCCTTCAATTTAAAGTATTATGTTTTTCAGTAAACATCTAACGGTGTATGCTATAACTTATGTTAAATGTTTTTACATCTCCATATATGTGTATATATTCTGCCTTGAATACATGTTACGCAAAGATATCCGTGATCTAATGGATATGTGGTCCGACATTCAATGGGTGATCCCTACTAATTAAACTGAAACTGCTCCGAATACTGACTTCTGAGTTGCTGAATATGTATATTACGTTTGGCACAAATATGAAACAGTGAGTGTTTATGAGTACTCTGCAATCTGATATTTAGAGAACGATTCCAATAGTTACTGCTGACTCCAAACAGTCTATTGTTGTTTGACACTGAGCAGGAAAGTGTACGTATTGTTGCACGTGGCTGTCACGGTCTAGATCTGGCGTTGTGCGTCTGTGTTCTCGTGCAGTGTGGTGGCATATGGAGAGTTTGTAATGGGTGATGATTCTGTCATATATAAATAGGAGAGTTTGAGATGGATGATGAATCTGTCATATATAAATAGGAGAGTTTGTGATGGATGATGAATATGTCATATATAAATAGGAGAGTTTGTGATGGATGAGGAATCTGTCATATATAGCTAGGAGAGTTTGTGATGGATGAGGAATCTGTCATATATAGCTAAGAGAATTTGTGGTGGATGATGAATATGCCATATATCAATGAGAGTTTGTGATTGATGAGGATTCTGTCATATATTACAAGGAGAGTTTGGGATGGATGATGAATCTGTCATATATAACTAGGAGAGTTTGTGATGAATGAGGAATCTTTCATATATAACTAGGAGATTCTGTGATGGATGAGGAATCTGTCATAACTATATAACTAGGAGAGTTTGTGATGGATGAGGAATCTGTCATATATAACTAGGAGAGTTTGGGATGGATAAGGAACCTGTCATATATAAATAGGCATATTGAACGTCTAACATGATCAGGCTAATATTTAGCAAAAGAACCATATACCATATTTAACTACATGTATGTTGCGCTACCTATAAATTGTACCTTCGTGTGGTAAGAATTATGTTTTCGCACATTTTTATCATCATTATTATCATACGCATCAACTTTAATTTTTGTCAGCATCAATACCATCAAATTAATAATCTCCACCATCACCAACACAATCATCCAGACGAGTTGTCTCCGCTGTTCCGGTAGCAGTACTTACTTGATTCAATTGTCAGCCAGGACGAGTTGTCTCCGCTGTTCCGGTAGTAGTACTTACTTGATTCAATTGTCAGCCAGGGCGGGTTGTCTACGCTGTTCCTTTAGCAGTACTTACTTGATTCAATTATAAGCCAGGACGGGTTGTCTCCGCTGTTCCGGTTGCAGAACTTACTTGATTCAATTGTCAGCCAGGACGGGTTGTCTCCGCTGTTCCGAAAGCAATACTTACTTGATTCAGTTGTCAGCCAGGATGAGTTGTCCCCGCTGTTCCGGTAGCAGTACGTACTTGATTCAATTGTCAGCCAGGACGGGTTGTCTCCACTATTCCGGTTGTAGTACGTACTTGATTCAATTGTCAACCAGAACGGGTTGTCCCCGCTGTTCCGGTAGAAGCTGTTAACGAAGTGGTTGTCGTTCGAACTGCTGACGGGGTTTGAGGACGCCTGGTTGACCACTTGACCCTTGATAATATTAATTATCTTATATTTAGCTCAGCAAATTATAATAGTCGTCCAAGGCCTCAATTTCATATTCCTGATTTTGGCTGCGGCTCCTTACCTGACAGCATTCCGATTTAATGTCAAAGTCTGGGACACGCATGTCCGATTCGAGTTTCGGAATTCATAATTGCTAATCCAAATTACTCCTGATCAGCCGAACGTTAAACGACACTATTCCGTAGTGATCCCCCTGAGCGACCCCAATTTGATCGGATACAAACCAGTCTTTCTCATCCGGAAAACAACATTTCGGCTGCATCTCCGTAAAGGTGTGACACAAACCTTACTTTAGGGAACGCTTTGCCGATCTCACTAAATGCTGAGTACAGCGTTCTATTAATGTCCTGAGATCGCTCCGAAAGCTTCCAGATATTCTTAATTGTTCTATGATTTGAATGGTAGGCATTAGACTATGATAGAGTCGCAACAGTATACTCAACTTAAGTATTTCTTATTAAGGTACTATTTGTTGAATCATATATAATATGTACAACCACTGACTTCACATTTTTCCTATCGGTGCCTGATTATGACAATCTAAATAAAAAGCACTTAATTTCATTAAAATGATTATTGATATGCGTTTAAGTACACATGTTCCTTAAGCATTACCTGTAGATGTAAACAGCAATACAGTCGCAGTTGACAAACATGACAATGATATCATGGTTTGTTGTTGAACACCATTTGATTATGATTAATTTGATTTCTCTCGCATGCTTAGATATTTTATTTAACTACATACCCGTACGGTTTACGACAGACTGCCCGGCTCTCTAACTACAGTCACAGAGCATTGTTATTAGATAACCAGTAAAACAATACTAATAACAGACACGCGTAAAGCTCATGCGTTCAAAAATGTATGTTCCGGTTACCAGACCTACTCATAAGGACATAATCACTCATAATAATATTTTACTGATCGTGTTTTTGTGGGTTTATTTGTTCATACGATGTTTTCAACGACCATTTTAAATTGCTGTTGTCGACGGTCAAGTGCATTAAATTCACTGTGAATGGTTTAATATGATATAAATAGTCTTTTTCAAGTTTTTTTTTATAATTAACTACATATTAAAACGTTCTGTAGAAACGAATCAGCAAAAGAAGTCATACAAATATAATCAAGGCGCTAATTTACGGTATATTAGATATACGATTTACAGCTTAAAACCAATATAGGAATAATGCAACTCCATAAAAAATAAAATGAAATAAATTGTATTACCATACGCTCGCCTTGCAGGCATGGTGTTCCGCACTATGATTGGCAGGTTGATTGCAAACTACGATTACACAATATACTTACTAACATAAAATGTGCAAATAGAACCGGTCCCATGTTGTGCTTTGAACTATATCTCATATTAGTGCCATGTATTGTAAATGAAGATTGTTTAAACATATAGAGTCCCTATAGTCTTAATGTACGTTGTAGAACATATAGAGTCCCTAGTATTAATGTACGTTGTAGAACATTCCCTACATGACAGGCTTTATTATTTGTAATGTTACGTAAAACAAACAATATTTTGCCTTAAGCAATTTTAAGGCGCATGTACACCCGAAACTTGTCTGTAAAATGTGTCTCACGTCATCGTATTTGCATGTTTGATATTACTTATTGAAAAGGCTCACTTCTAACACAGTTGAACAGTATTCCATGTGCTGGACATTCCTCTCGTTACGAAGTAAACTACTTCAGACGTATACAACAAAGGAATTTTTATCTTAAAAGAACAATCTGTTGAAAGATTTGTCGCAAGGTAGTGATTTTCATGCACGGGAGGATAATGCAAATTCTTTTGTTCCAAACTGTCTAAGGTAGAATGTTGATTAACCAATCGGATATTAAATCAACGACGCTGTTTTCAACCCGCCAACGGTGCATTTGTATTTCTAAGTGTACGAAACCCAAGTATAATTTATGACAGAATGGACAAATACGAATCGATAAGGTTCAAGTTGCATAAGTAAATATGCTTCAGTTAATTAATATTGGCGTCATATTGTGTTGGTGTGAATATATAAACAAAATGCCTTTCAAATTAGACTTTGATTCGATGTAACACAGATATAAGTGTGAATACTTAACTTTTGGACATTCAATGAATTTCATACATAGCGAGTTACCAACACAAATGGATACAATAACTAGACCATTCCCCAATAATTATGAACTAACAAAAAGATGTGTATTGATTTCGTACATTTGACCATAAAAACAAATAATTGTATACAAATCAATGTTGAATAGGGCATGTTTCCACTTTTTCATCATTATCTACTTACGATCTATGTTTTATCCCATGTACTGTCGAATGACAAACGCGAAGGAATACAATTGCGTATGAATTACATATCAATTCTGTACCATCTTTTAAATCAATGCTTCAGGTTGAACGAAAATAAATCATGTCATTATAAGATATTTTGTCTGTTGTAACATTTCCGATTAATTTAAAATTATGATCAATGTGTATTTTGCTTTCAGTAAACGATCGTATGAAATTAAATGTTGGCCTTTTTGTCGTTGTATTTTTTCATTTGTTCTCACGCGTTATATATGCTATATTCCAACAATGGCGACAATTAATTCGTACTTACATGAGAAGTACAATAGATGTTTTATGTGATATATGTTGTATGATAAATGAACGAGTGCCAAACTATTTTAGAACACATCAGTCGTTATACAAATATGTAATACTTGTTTTACAACTTAGTTTTATTCGTTTCTGAGTGTTTTGTGTGTGCTTGTGTGTCTGGTTTCGCACATTGTTTTGCTTCTGATTGGTTCCTTGTCATAAATAAAGGATCAGATGTTATAATAAGGTTTTTCTCCTGCTGGTAAATCTGAAGTTTCACTTTGTGCATATTTCACATATAACGTGGAACTGTTGAATTTAACAGAAGATTTTACTGTACGAAAAAAACAGAAGCTACTTGACAAAAGCCACGCTTTCACTTCGTGTTTTATCACACTTAAGAATGAGTGTCAAACGCTTGAAATTATTACTTACACGCATTTGTTAAGTTAAAATTGTCATAATCGCCAGATTTGACATCGAGATATTCAAATGAGCACCGACAATTCCCCAATAAGTATCAGGTGTATGACTGAGTACATTAATTGGGTTGAAGCGCTGTGTGTTCCATTGTTTGTAACCGACAGTCGTATCTTTTTTCAAAACAATATCTCTCTTATAAAATCGAGACCCCTTTGGGCTGTAGCGCAACAAATAACGGATCAACATCTCTGACAAAATTCTGTTAAGTCATGTCTGTTTGTTTTTCGACTTTGATAGTTATTTTTTTTATAAAAATTTTATGTGAATTCTGAATTCAAACAAAAAGCTTTGATTATGAAATTGACCGATCCATTATGCACACACGTTTTACTAAATCTATTGATGGAGTGTTGGGAGCAAGAGAAATTTATACATTCGTACATAAGAGGAGTCAGTTTTATTCAAATAAATTAGTGATTGCATAAATAATCCATTCAGTCAATATTAACATCCAATTGATATGATCCATATATTTATCTATGTACTATGAAAAGTTTACCATAAAAGTATATTGGTTATAACACAATTGACCGATTTCATAATAAAATATTATGATAACCATGAAATACATACATGTTTTGTGGGTCACAAAGTTCTCATATCCAAAAGCGACATCGGTCTGATGTAGCTACAAAACTACGGGTAACCATTTAGTATAAAAGAAGAATGTATTTTCATAGTCGGCAGTTCAGCTCAATTGGAAAGATAGGTTGTATCAGAACAGTAAGGCTTATTGCTGAATTCATAACATTGAAATAGACAATTGTTGTTAAGAACTTTGTGAATATAATCTTCAGAGTCGGTATTATTCCTTAATTTTCGTGTCTGCCTAGTATTAATAGGAATTCTGTGTATCCATTCATTTGTTAGACGGAATAGTTGTATCAGAACATTAAGACTTATTTCTGAATTCATAACATTGAAATATACAATTGTTGTAAAGAACTGTGTATATATAATCTTCAGAGTCGGTATTATTCCTTAATTTCCGTGTCTGCGTAGTATTAATAGGTATTCTGTGTATCCATTCATTTGTTTTACTATCAGACGAAGTATGAGCGAAAGCGGCTGGCTTAATTTTTTATCGAATATTGGTAATTCATTAATGTGTGTGTGTGTGTCTTGTCTGGTCCGCGTGTACTTTAACGGAAGAATTGTCCAATCGATTCTTTATTACGTAAATCAAAGTTGATTTTAAACGGCCACCGGAAAAAACTTTGCGAAACCGAAAATGTAAGTACCTTTTTTGAAGATTTGCTTCTTTTGAGTTAAATGCGATAAAAAGCTTATTTGTGATTAATAATTGATTATGTTTCTTTAAAGAAATGCATTTTAATTACCATGAAATTAATTAGCAAAGTAGGTCTTCCCATGGGATTTTTTTCCGATGGGTTTTTTCCTATCCGCAAATCATTTTTCAAAACGTGTTTTCGTTTGGTGTTTAAGTACTTAAACGTTATTTAAACGTTGACGGCGGAAAAAAAAATATTTTAGAGTAATAACAAAATTCCATTTTTCAAATGTTAAAACAAACATGGGATTTGTTTTCTTATTTTGAGAGATTTGTTCATACAACTACCAGAGACAGTCGGATAAAAGTTTCTAAATGCGAAATTATTTAAATAATTATTATTATTAATAATTTAAAAAATATATAATAATAATAATAATAATTACTTATAAACAAGTTCACAACATATTCTTATTTATAAGATACATTCAGTAACTTTCGAGTTCGTAAAAAAATCAGGTCCAATAATTCAAAATAAGGCGCGCAACCAGACCCTTACGGCACTGCCCCGTGATTCACTATTAAAATGAATCCGATGTATATCCTGGACTGAAGTACATAAAACATAGCCCTCTTTTATATTAAAACATACACATACGTTGCTACAAAATATAATACGTTGTGATCCACAACAGATGTATACTATTCTGTATCATCCTTACTATAGTTTTACATAAAAACTGTCATCATCGGGTTCAAAGTCAAAACTGATCTACACAACCAATGCCGATTTCACAATCTTTATGTATTTGTATATAAAAACTGTCATATTGATCGCTGTTAAGTACGTGTGAATACATGTTTCGGTGGCTTTAATCTGTGGTTTTAACATGTTATCAATAGATTTAATTTCGTTATTTAATCCACGTCGAAACACAAACAATCGTGACTTTGCTAAATTGTGTCATAGATATCGACCCTTTACGTTACATTTATGACTGTGTACTTTAATCGAGTTGAAACGCTGTTTGTTCCATTGTTTGTGACCGACAGTCGTATCGTTTTCCAAAACAATATCTCTCGTTTGAAATCGAGACCATTCGGCACAGTTGGTCTTATTATTTGAGAGGCGGTCTAGGTTTACTAATTTGTGTTTACTAGTTTTTTCCGTACCTGATGCTGCAGTATTTGATTTAACGGAATTGTCCCGGCATATCTTAATAAATTCCTAGAGATTTTCACAGTTAAGTTAAAGACTATACCCTGCAAGTCATAAAATATAAGAAGTTGTTATTATCATGTCATTAAAATTCTAAGTTGAAACAGGTTCCTGACTTTAGCATTGTTAACGTTGGATAATACAAATAGTTGATATGCAACTTCATATCATTTAGAACAATAGAAGTTTCACTTATTCACTTTGAAACATTAACGAGAACTTAGTCTGACCTTCGTGCAGGAAGACGTGCGATATACACATTGTTCTTCGTTGATGGGGGTATGTATGATTGGGAAAACCTTCGAATACACACATAACATTTCGAAATGATATGATTTTATATGGCTGCATACATATTGTCCATGAAATAAAGACAAACTAAACATGTATATACATATTTTTCTTAGACTAATTAAGGAAGACAAAACAATATATTTCAGAACTAAATTTTGTAAATGTGTGACCAGAAAAATGAGAGCATATCATGTACTCAGAAACAAATATTAAACCCCAAATACAATTGCCTTGAGGTAATGGGACTAACTGGCGTTCATGTCATTATTGTTTACAGTTTTGATCAACACTTTTTTGAAATGCGCCCAAAGGCAGAGTAATAGCTCAAACACAAAAGAAAAGAATCGAAATTAAAAGCTTTAAACTACTGCCTACACAAATAAATCAATCACAACATGTGAAAATTAAAACACAACGCCAAAAATAAATAAAACTACATATAATCAAACGGAATTCGGTGCATATTTTTTCTGTTTTTCATATGGGGTAAATGTTGATATCTCTGGAATAAAATATTTTAACGTGTATTGTGTTCGTTCCAGAAATAATAATTCTCTTTATACAGTATAATGAGATAAATTCGTGTTGCCTTCCGCTAGTCTTTTTTAAGCAAGTAACAGGTTGCCCGTACAAGATATAGAGGATATTTGTTCATGTCAGTGTAAGATCGTTTGTTATTTCACGAGTGATCATAGAAAATATATTTTCACGAGTGGCGCAGCCACGAGTGAACATATTATTTTTCTATGATCACGAGTGAAATAACAAACGATCTTACACTGACATGAACAAATTTTCTGTTTCTTTTATTCCCCTTTTAAAAGAAAATAATTAATTATAATTTCCCTTTCGCTGAAAAGTGACCCTCTCTACCGTGGCGTGCCTCAATACATTGAAATGACGTCATTTTTGACGTCATTTTGTTGACGAAATGAAGTCATTATTCCAGGGAAATTCTTCAGTTAAACTCTTTAACAATGTTAATAAACGGTA
>VMBQ01001061.1:152111-163876 GCA_007657795.1 Dreissena rostriformis | reverse complement strand
ACGCAGATTCCACGCACAGAACCCATACTGTCGGTTCCGTGGAAGAGGTGGCGTTTATCGACAGTTCTACTGTCCCCAAGTCTCCGCTGGTTGTTCAACATGACTTTCTCGTGACTGAAACAATTACATAAATCCCGTTTGCAGTTGAAATAATACATATGTATTCATCTTAATACTTGTTCGGTCATAATCTACTGCATTTACTGAATTTGAGAACTCAAAACAGATGTATGGTCTTTTAAGTTCTGCGATCTTCCTATTGCGAAAAGGTAATGTCGACGCAATCAAAACGATAGTGCATCGCAATCAATTTGCGTTCCAGGCTTAAACCACAAACCAACTAAGTCAAGATGAGATATTAAATACTAATTGTAATACTCTTCGACGCTAAATGTATTTATACAACGCATTTTTGTGCATTGTCAATGGCAAGAATCGTGTAGTTGGTTGTATGTACTAAAAAATAATTTTAACAAATATAACGCATTTATCCCTTTTTTCTTGCAAGAATAAATATGGCTTTTACTTAATATGTTGTTTTATTGCAACCTATCAAATAATACATTAGAACGGAACAAAAACTTTTTATTTCCTGGCATGGTGTAATAAATGAGTTCAGGACTCGGATAGAACACACGCACATACACACATGCTTTGAGCATGTTTCATGTTTATTGGACGAATTTAGACTTCAAGTTTGTTCAAACTAATTGTGGGTATCTTTTAAAACGGAGGATAACCCTTTTAATTAAAGTGAGATAGTCCAAAGTTTCTGAGCAGGTTTAATGAATATACGAGTTGTTTTTTCGACAAACATAAGAACTCTAAAGTTTTTGCATTCTGTTTGTATGTGCATGCTTTTTAAATATGTTTGGTAAAATGTTTTTAAGATTGTGCAAACACTATGGCTTGTATTGTTTGCAAAGTATATAAGTTTGCGACAAATATATGAACACCTGTCTGATCACCTTATGTCTGATTAACGCCGAAAACAACTGAAAAAAAAAAGACTAAACAAGGAAAAGCAAGTGGTTAAAAACAATTAGAAAATCAGCGAGTTGCTAAAAGTGTCGCACGACACGAACATCCGCTATATATTATCAGAGATGCGGAACCCTAATGGGGTGAATTGAAAAATGACAAGCAATATATGTCTTTTTCTTCAAGATCATTGGAAATCAAAGCTTAAATTAATATTACAGGTTGTGTAATTAAACTTACTTGCAAAAGGCAGACAATAAAGCATGATTCTGAATACGGTATACGGTTGAAAGCTTAAATTCATCACGGCTTATGGTTTTAAAAACGTTCGTTGACACCTGAAAACAAAAAGAATGCCGATCAATTGAAACGTTTTCTTTATTCACGTGGAATTGGAACTTAGTCTAAGATGTGAGTCTGCTCATACACCTCTTTGTCAGAAAAGGCTACTTTTCCATTTTGCCGTCATTTATGATATTTAGTCATGGATATTATATGGTTTTTTAACTTTATTTACTATTTTTACTACGTTTGACTGAAGGATTGATTGCAAATTATTATTTTACATTTTCTCTAGACATTCCTTTTAAGCATACAATTATGATGGTCCATGAATAATATGGTATGTTGATACATAAGACATCGCAATGTGCGATGTTTAAAATAATCTAAAAAACAAAACCAATAGAAATTGTTCGTGTAAATGTAAAAGTTGGCTGTTTACACCAATATGCGATGGCTGAAAATGAAGGACGATGAATTATGTGTATTATGGATTGGTTTGCAAGTCCTTTATGGCATGATTATCATATCTAAAACGTTTTAGGATACAGTTAAATCACAATTTAATAAAATCAAGTTTAAATTGACATAACAAAACCATGTCGGATTCAATGTGAATGCTTTATTTTACTTGCCTTCACTTAATTAATAAATCAGAACTATCTGGAAACCAGACATTTGGTCCTGTCCGGTTGGTGTTTGGTATAAAGTGAGATATTTGAATCGGCTTAATGCCGCCATTTGCATTCAAACTAAAATAAAACAATTTGATTATAAAATGGACAAAAACATTAAACGGAAGACTTAATTCCTTAAATCAGTTTTAACCAGCATAACCCGTACATCACCTCAATGAACTCTGTATCTCTGTCTGATAGCTGAACTAGTTCAAATGGGTGAGCCACATCCCAAGGCACCCAAGAAGGAGGAAGCGCAACGTCGATCACTTGTGCAGGCGCTAGACAGGGTGGTCTGAAACGCGCAACCTTCACCATTATACAACCTACTAGAATTTCATATGTTTGCAAAATGGTTTCATATGACTGGATTATAACAATATATGTATGCACAATAGATTTAAGTTTAATTGGTGTAACATTGTAAGAATATGAACTACATAGTTGGGAGAGTATTCAAGCAGCCCTTGTTATTGCAAGTAAACAGACATAGTGTACAACCTGACGCAGTGACATGGTTGTTGGTTGTTAAAAGTAAAAAGTTCCATTTTAATTCATTTGACGTATGACATACACCACATTTGGACTTCCTATTATGGAGCATAGCAAAGCCGCAAAAACCCTGATTTTTTAAATGTATATTTTCGACACAAATCCATTATGTTTTGGTTGTTTTTTGTGTTTGCTAATATTATATTGTAATGCAAGTATCCCAAACAAAAACAATTTGCCTTTTACAAGTAATTAACGTGTTAGCTGAAAACGTTTACCACCATATTCCGAAAAATAGAAAATTCAAGATTATCTTTTTTTTCATGTCATGTGTTGCTATCCAATATTAAAATTTAAAATTCAACTGCGTAAAACATGTTTATACTGATTTAAATATGCATATGGCATGGTAAGGGATATATTTATTTTTGTAGCTTTTCGGTGGTTTAAAGAGAAATATCAGTTAATTAAAACTGATAATTCCATATAATATATATAAAAACAAACAGTGAAAATTAACAGTGCATATTACCGATAATTTTCATTGTTTTACCGGAACTATTGTATGGCAAAAATACAAACATAATCATTTGTAAGCATAAAATAGACAGAAAATGTGTTGGATTCGGTGGCATATTGATTTTAATTCACTCGTGATCATCAAAAAATATATTTTCTATTATCACTTGTGAATTAAAATCGATATTCTACCGATTCCAACAAACATCCGCTTTATATTTTATAAAATAACCTTACATTTTTTTGTCCAGGACCTCTTTAAAGGATACAAACACTGGCCGCCGTCTGAGAGGTCTGGTGGCTTCAGTTGTCACGTTTTGTTGCGTCATAGAATCAAAGTCAATCATATACTTCCACTTGTAGTTTTCACGCCAGTACATGTATGTGGTTTGTTTTGCAAGAAACTTAGCCTCAAGTGTATGTTGAAGAGAGTCCTGAAGAAATATACCCAAACAACTTCAACATGCTTTCAGGCCGGCCAATTTTTGAGAATTGAGCACGATACGTATAGGTAATAAAGAAGTACGCATGTATATTGATTTATGAGGGGAAATTCCGGTATATTTTATGATTTTTCCAATTGAGATGGCATGTGAATTGCTTCAATCGGCTAACATTCTTCTGTTTGGATACTTGATTGTTAAGAATATGGCAAAAGAGTTTGATTTTGTAACGGTGCTTGTATTTGCTCGTCAGCTTTATTTTTGCTTGTTAACATTATATGTATTGATACCAAGGTAGCGTGTTAAGAATGTCAATAAAACAATGTATATTACTCCATGAACACATTATTTTGAACCTGTACTTGAAGCTGTTAATATTAAATGAGTCATACCAATATACAATTTGGTGCAGAGCAATATCCCTGATTGTCGCCCAACACGTCCGAAGTCTAATATCAGACGTTATACATAACTCATGATTTAAGGTCCAACGAATATGCAAAGAATGTTATGTCAAGTAAATTAAATACATGCTCAGTATATAAGTTATTATAATAAAATACCAATTGGCATATTAACAATTAATCAATGTTTCTTATATATGTTGCGCATTGAAAGAACTACATGACGGCCAAAGTGGCTATAGGTCAGTCATTTGACTTTTGTATGTTCTGCATTCTCAAATTTCACATGAACACGCATATAATCCGATTTTCTTAAATTTTAATCTAGCTTTCTCTGGCAAAACATGGAAACAAAATTAAGATTTGTCGAGGAGAACTTATTTAAATCGCAAAGTAATTTATTTAAAGCTAGCGACTATGAGCACTCACGGGTTCAAACGAAATCCATTGCTCATCATTGTCCTTTCAGTACCATCTCCACTGAGTTACGAAGCTGTCCCCCACATCGCGAGCATCGTTGAAAGACATTGTGCTCAAACGCCTGACCTCTACATACTCACCAAGAATGGAGGCCCAGTTCAATTGTCCAAACATTATTGTATAGTCCAAATGATCACATGCATACGTCTGAAATGATACGTAATACCTTTTCATTATATTTATGAAAGAAAAACAATAATTGTATGAGTATAATGATGGATGAGACGCAACACATCGTCTAAATCTGGCTCACGATTTATTTGGTTAAAATTCACGTTTATATTATTCTATTTAAGAATTGTGTCGTTTGATTACGTATTTAGTACTTGTACCGGTAGTCTCAATAAAAATATATTGGTTTAAATCCAAATAACATGGATAATCGACACATTTTCAAATTTAGACGTAAGTTACTTACAAACTTGCAAGGATATTCCTCTTCTCCAGGTGAACAGAAATTTTGTTCAACACTTTCAGAATTCGGTAACGTGAACCAAAACTCCCCAAATAGTTTTATCTGCCATTGATAGGGTAAATGTGTGCCGCTATGAAGTCTTGTGCACTTATCTTGTTTACAGTTGCCATGGCTATTTCCCATGCAGAGGAACATGCTGGATGCATCATCTATGGAACAGAAGTAAGTCAATATTTGTAACATGCTGGTGTTGTTCTTTTCAGTGTAAATTATTAATTTGAAACAATTATGAATGACATTGTGAACAAATCTACTTTATTAACCATAAAATACGAGAGCATTATAATTTCAAATAGTCCAACTTATTCAAACAAAACAGTGCTCATCGCGAGAAAGCATCTATACAACAAACAGTAACACACCCATTGTGAACAATTTGTCATGGTATGTCTGTATAGATTCAGCCAAAACGTTATCCTGTTCAACTAGTGCTCTCGTCGATTGATCTGTCGCCTCTCGCAGTGCAGGAGTAAACACATTACTAATTTTAGATACTTCTTTGACAGATTCACTCGATGTATCAGTTAGTTTAACACTTGCCGACATTTCCATTTCGGTCCCGAATATTTTCTCGTGTGGAAATCCAAATGTCGGCCTAGTCGCACACTTTGAAGTAGACATGTCAAGCATTATATTAGCGTGGCTTGAATTACTTGGATGAGACATATTGCTGGTAATTCCTAAACTAGTAGAAGAAGGGTTTAAGGACGTGTTCCTACACTGCTGTTGCGTGTCACCACAGTGAATACTTGATGGCATGACATACTGGCTATAACTGCTTCTTCCTGTAAAGTATGTTGCTGTTTGATTCCCTGGAACAAAAAGGACGGCCATATTAAAACATATTTTACAACATAATTACATTTACTTGATATGCAGTAAGCAATCGAGTATAACTTGTTTGATTTGATACGTTGAATGTAAATGCAATACACGACAACAACCGAAACACGGATTTAATCAGCTCTTCTTTCAAGTGAGCTAATGCATACAATGTTCTTTGATTACTTGAAGTTTTTAAGTATTCAACTCCAAATTTTACCGTACCACTTTCAAAATTGCTTTGAATATTTAACGAAATCCGTTGTATAACCTTATGCTAGTTTACAGTAACAAACACTTCACACAAACAAATAAGTTTGACGCTTTACTTTGGTAGATTGGCAAAGCATTTATATCAAGTATGCGTCGCACTCTAACCTTAGAGTACAACTCGCAACCAATTTGACTTCACACAAAAAATGACCTTAAAAATTACTAAAAAACGTTGAAATTAATACTTATATTAGATGGTAATGCTCTAAATAAAATTCAAGGGGACGAAATGATCGGAAAGGTGACCTTTTGGAACTCATAATATACTATACACAATAACTGCCATGAGTATTGCAAAAAGTGTATTCACGATACGCAAATAATAACAAGGTAATATGAATGCCATTTCAATGCATAACCCGGCCTTCAATGATTACTTTATATTATTTGAAGAACAAATTGAAACATATTTGTTTTAATTAAATAACTTCGAGTGAAGAAATTGAAAGAAATGTGCAGTTAGAAATTATTTTAAATAAAATGCAACTATTATTCCCAAACAAAACAAAACAACTATACATTTTTTAATTTCTTTCATTTGGGTTAATGAAAATGTGTTCGCCTATATATGAATGTTCATAAGTATAACGATACCGCGCTCAGTAATTATAATTATCAACTAATTTTTTCGTGTGAGCCAAGTCTTTTAGGGCAATCAATACCAGCTTTACAAATTGATACACCAAAATAGTTAATATGAGATCGTCAATTCTGCTTGTTATATTTTCCATATTTATTTAAACAATACTCAAATTTACATGTTTAGTATGTACTTGTCAAAACGCTGCAACTAAATATTACTCACAGACAATGGTGAGCTTTTTGAGAAATATATTTTATGATCGACTTGAGCCCCTTTGTCAGCATCGTATTTGGTATTTGTGTCGTAATATATAGGTCAAATACAATAGTACAAAAGTACATTATGAGAACGCACATTAATTCTATTTAGTAACAAAGCATGAAGGATACTGTGCCAAATAATGTTCAGCTATAAAGTATAAATTTAAATTATTCGTATTACATAATTTAAACAGCTTATTTAAAAAAAATGTAACTGTTTATCCTCAAAAAGTAAGCAAACATTTAAGGTTAACGTTAAACATTTGTAATAAATTTAGAATATGCGCCCATTTGATTGACGCAAAAGATTACAGCTGCATAAATGATATTACACAACAAGGTTCGTAAGTGAACTTTGTCGGCTACGCCGAAAAAATACACTCATCCATATATTATTGTTTTTAGTTTTTGTGTGTGATTGTTTTAGTTAATAAAATAATTTGAAAATATATAGCCAACATTTAAATCGTTGTGTAGCCTAGCCTGTTCTTACAATTATACAACTGTCTCAACTGTTCAATAATGCAATTATGTACATGAACAATCTACCCCAACACAGAAATGAGAAAACAACCGATCCCTCCCAAACTTCTTAAGCAACGCCTCCCGATGTCATGAGTTGTTAACGTCTAATTTAAGTTTATTCTGTCTGCGTTTTTCTGTATGTGAAGGCGATCAAATGTTGTTAAAGTGTTGCCTGTTCTAAGTGTAGATCTTGTTGACGATCGAGGGATATCACTGAGCTGAATAACGCAACATATTTAGAATGTTTTTGATGCGTACTAGAATATAAATAAATCAACATGAAAAAGTGTATACCTATTGTCGTTAGATCAGATCGAATTCCACTGGGGCTTGGGTTTGAAGTCGAGACCATTCTATAAATCAAATGCATATAACACATGTGTTAATATAATGATCTCGCATTAAGTTTATTTCACATGTTTTATCATATTTTATTATTATCATTATTATACCAGATTTATACAGCGCCCTTTTCAAAAATGCACGTTCAAAGGCGCTTTACATAAGAACATTTGACGTATCGCAGATACGAATACATTTTGCAACACTGTTTCAAAAGAAATCGATAAAAACTACTCAATGTGTATAGGTATAAGACAATTAATGAAACCATAAAATCTAAAACGTATACTATAAGTACTACGTAAAAACATGCACAGTAACCTTAGATTTTAAAGATCAGCAAGACACTATAAAAACTACTCAATGTGTATATCTATAAGACAATTAATGAAACAGTAAAATCTAAAACTAACACCATAAGTACTACGTAAAAACATGCACAGTAACCATAGATTAGAAAGATCAACAAGACACTATAAAAAAACTTAACAGAGACAAGGATAACGTCAGGATACCATAACCACGAGTCCCCAAACCCCCAAAGGAATAAGTACACTTCCTTTAAAAGGGTTAATTCCAGTTCATGCTGATTGAAATTTTATGTAATGAATTGAATAAACCACTGCTTATGTTTCATAAGATTGGAGGAAGAGGTGAGTTTTTTGTATTTTGTGTGTATGAAATGAATCATTGATTATTTGACATTCGTGAGTCAAACCAAAACAATTTACTAGAAAAAATATTAAAATACGTATATGTTAATTGTATTAAAATATATATTCTTTATTATTTCAGTTTTCCACATTTTAATAAATATGCGAAATCAAAATTGTACATACAGTGAAGGCGCCCCCATCCTAGTAAACGAGTAGCATCGATCCGACAGTGAATTTAGGTTGATCACAGTGTAGCAGGTCGTACAAATGAAGTGATCCACGCAGTTGTTGCATTTCCAAATGCATTCTTTATTGCGGACATTACTGCAGAAATCACATTGAAACCAATCCATTGAAGCACCTGTAACATAATAATTATCAAATACATTTCTTTTCTAAATTCTCCATTAAGCGGCTAATAATAGATGCTAAAAACAGTTAGGTTTTAGTGTGTTTTCCGTTCGTGTCAAGCCATGTTTGTTAAAACACTGAGTTGACTTTCTTTATAAATTTAATAACGGTACGTTGTGTTTATCCATGTAAAAGGAATATTAAATATATATATATAGGATATGACATGAGTTGTCATATCATACCATACTTTATTAAACGAGTTCAGGAATTTTGCCAAAGGCTCGCTTACTAACGAATTTCCTGGACGAGTTTAATAAATTATGATATGATATGACAACGAGCGGCAGATCTGTTTTATTACATTCTTTTAAACTAAATAAAATACATCTTAATTGACCAAACAAATGCTGATAGATCTAAAAGTTGTTTACGTCATTTCATGTTGACGACGTCATTTCACTAAAATAAAGCCATGCGATTGGTTAGTTATTGATTCTGTAGCCAATGAAAACGCTTAAAAATGTTGTATTACACATATGTAATATAAAACAATATGTAATGGTAATATTACATGGGAAACAAGGTATAGCATATGATAAAAGGAATATATGTTTAAACGTTCAATTAAAACTACATTTGTGATTTGACGAGCAACGTCCGGCAGTTACATTCATACCTGGGTACGTCTTTGTTAAGGGATAATTGTGATATATATAACATTTAATCCAGAGACATGATTTTTAAAGAAAATTATACGATGCTACATACCAAATATTAAAACCCTTACCATTAAGGTATCAGAGGAGAAGGTTGTTTTTTTTTATAATGGTTTACTATAGATGTCTTTATAAATCCTTTGACCCGTGGGCCGTGTCAAGTTTTGACATAACAAACTTTGAATAGGACAAGCATCCCATGTTACACAACAAATATCAAGGCTTTGGGACTTTATGAGGTTTTATGGAAGTATATTTTTAAAGATATTAACTATATAAGTCTTTAAACATCATATTACCCCTGAAGCGTGGCAAGTTTAAACCTCATTGCATGATTTAGGCATACTTGGAAGACCACTAAACAGCGTTACAAAATCCGGAAAATTGCGGGTTGATAGTTTTAAGTTTTAATCTGGAAAATCTTGTTAGCCCAGGTAGTATACATATGAAAAGTGAAAAGTCATATTAAGTGTGTGTAACATTCCGGTAAATACAAGTAAAACAAGAAACACGTCAATTTATACATACAATATGCAGTTACATGTTTAGCAAATGTAATCGGAAACATTAAGTTATGTGGTCATGTTCTTAATTGACCAATCAGTAGAAAATAAATGTATTCGGTGAATTAATATATGGTGAATCAATTAGCGTTTGACCCGAAGACGTTAATAGTACTGACGATGTGTGTGTGCCACATGGGAGATTAGTAAATGTATATCCGAAAAGTACATCATTTTATTGATTTGAATGTCTACAGACAATATTTTTAGGAATTGGTCAATGCAAAAGCAGCAATCTATAATACATTGACGTACTTCAAATGAACAGGGGCTTAAATGAATGTCTGATCAATTGCAACGCAATTCAGACAGGAAACCTACAATCCAGTGAAATGTACACATAGTAAACGCATGGACTATTTTAAGAAAAAGATTACCTAAAACCGGAGATTCTGTCGGGCTATACATTGTGTTCCCTGAAATAAAATAATAACATTAATCAAGCATCACTCACTCTACGCGTCCGACAAAACTGAGGATGTCTTTAAGGGACTTATTAACATATTTGGGGAATTGTTTGGGAAGTTTCGAAATTAAGTGCCTCGACTTTATCGATCAAACGCAATTGAAAAGGGAGGAAGTATTCATATATTAAGATAATGTTTACTTTAAACAGATTGTGTTTACTGTTTTTAACCCGGCGGTTACGAACCCGGTTCAGAAAGCTTCGACCATGCTCACACATAAATTGCACTTAGTTCTTCTTTAATGTTTTGACCTTTTTTATGAGTACATACGTACAGATCAAAGTTCTTCCTGGTAAAGGCAAAAACCATGTAAAAACATATGCACCACATATGTCTATAAATATGTAAATAAAAAAACATCGTAACACAAACCACCGACATCAAATCGCGTGTCTTTTGTTTAGAAATGCTTAAACCAAATCCTTGATCAAAAACCTTTATCAAACCGAAAGCAGAAATTTTCAATTGACGAGTATAGCAAAGGAAAGGAAAAGGTAATGCTGCGCTAAATGTGTTTCACCCGAGTGTCTGATGGTCAGGTCTAATGATGGCACTTGAAAGTTTGTAGTATACAACAGTATTTTGTTATTAACAAACACAATACATGTTACCATTGACATGAAATTGCGTGGATTTTGCGGAGAAATGCTCAAAAGAAACACTTGATCAAAAACCATTATCAAAACGAAAGCGGAAATTTTTAATTGACGAGTATAGCAAAGGAAAGGAAAAGGTTACGCTGAACTAAATTTGTTTCACCCGAGTGTCTGATGGTCAGGTCTAATGCTGGCAGTTGAAAGTTTTTAGTGTATAACGGTATTTTTTTATTAAGACCTTCTTGTGATAGTGGTATCGTTGCCATAAGTTTATTGTTACACGTTGAAACACACCGCCCGCAATAAATTGTTGAAGTGATTCTTTGGGTAACAAAAAAACAACAACATATTTTTTAATTCATAATATCAACGTTTTCAAGAATTATGGAAGATATACCCGTTTCATAATTTGAAAAAATGTTTACAACTTTGCAATTTCCCTACATTTTCGCTATTTTCGATGTTCCTCGGCTTCTTTCGTAAAGTACGCATATATTGATAACGTAGTACAAACAACACAATATCCTCGTTTGTTTTACATGGAATTGCATCATGCATATTTGTTTTATTATATGTTTCATTTTCTGTATTTCCCTTTTTGCCTTGATTGTAATTGTAATACACAATGTCTTGTGCCAACTTATCAAAATTTGTTATCGGAAAACCGGCTCGGAATCGCTAGGCATGATTGAGTAAACAGCGATGAAAATAAACTGATTGTTTGTAAACACAATTAACTTAATGAACATTGTATTTTGAGCTCAAAACAAGTTGTTTTGCTCATTTTTATGGTAATGTCCAATAGCATATATATATTGTTTTTTGATAACCTTTATAAATAAAATATGAAAAAAA
>VMBQ01001061.1:24238-143028 GCA_007657795.1 Dreissena rostriformis | reverse complement strand
ATATAACATTTAATCCAGAGGCATGATTTAAACAAACTAAGAAGACCACTTCACGGTGTTACATATCGCGTATTAAACAATTGAACATTGCGGTGTGAGAGAAGAAGATTGTTTTCAGTTTTAATTCGTAAAATCTGGTTTAGCCCTTGAGGTATGCATATGAAAAGGAGCGGAAACATTTGAACAATTTTGAAAGAGGTTAACCAATTATCATTCATTTAAAGTTTTGTTTAAATCCACTCAGTGGTTTAGGAGGAGATGACGTTTTGAATGAAATGCTGTGTACAGATGAGTTCATGAACAGCGTGTTTAACTTCCTCATAATTTCCAAAAGAGTGGAAGTAAATCACAAAGACAACACGCATCTTCATTTCCGTTTGCCACCGCTAAAATGTAATTTTTCAAATCGTCCGCTTACATGCGAATTCTGAAAGTACTTCCTTTGTAAAGAAACTCAAAATTGTACACTAAAGATTTGGTTTGTCAGAAAATAAAGCGCATATTGTGTGCAAACAATACAACGTTAAAGTGTTATTTGCTTTTAGGTGCTTATGTAATAACTGTCTCGGTGACATTTGTAGATAACATTTTAGCTTAGTAAATATGTTATTTATATGAAAATGTGCGCATTTCAAACTTATTTTAATGTATTAATACGCTTTACTGTTAATTTAGTATTGAGAGATATACCAGCAATTATATAATGCAAGTTTATTTTCTTGATATAGACCTTTATTGTTTTTTTCAAAATAATTTAAAATAAATCATGATAAACTAGGTTTTTCAATAAGCGCGGTTTCTTTGTGATAAATTCAGTATGGCAAGTTCTACGGCTCATTAAATGAGCATTGTTATAGAATTTTAACGTCAAACGATGGCTTTGGACTACAGATTTGTAATTAAAAAATGTTTGAAGCTGTCATTGACAGTCATTGACGCATATACTACCCAGATCGTTTGAAGAAAATAAAATGTCTCGAAACATACATGGATTGGATTAGTCTTTAAAAAGGACAAATACATTTTCTACTCGACAAACAGACAGTAAAAAGTAAAATAACAAAAAGTGAAAATGCATATTATATTATGTGATATATTACAGTAAATCGGAGTAAAAGAAGGAAACCATCAATTTACACATACACGATGCTGTTACATGTTTAGCAAATGTAATCGTAAAAACGTAAATTTGAGTGGTCGTGTTCTTAATTGAGCAATAAGTATACAATACACGTATTAAATCCATTGATATATGGTGAATCGATATCCGTTTGGCCGAACGTCGTAATCATTACTGACGCTTTGGTCCACATGGAAGATAAGTAGCTGAATGTTCTAAAAAACATCCCTCCATTGTTTTCAACGTCTACAGACACTATTTTGACTTTATTTTGTGAATGCAATCTGTGAGTGATTCCTGCATATAATGTATTTAATTATTTTAGATAAACAGGGGCTTTGACAAATGTCAGATAAATAGTAACGAAATTCAGACAGGGAACAAACAACCCCCTAAATGTACTCATATTCAATTTTAAAATCATGGAGTATCGTTTCCCTAAAATAAAAAAAAAATAAAGATTACCTAAACCCGGATAGTCTGCTTGGCTGTTCATGTTGTTCCCTGGGGAAAATAATAGCATTTTTAATGAAGCAACAGTCCGCTCCACGCGTCTGACGAAACTGATGATGTATTGAAGGTAATGATTGTATAACAAAACAAATATAATGTAAAGAGAATTGGATTTATAAGATTACATTTTCAAATGTTTTTGATATAGCTTTATAGGGAAAACTGTCACGAATCCTGACCACTATGTGTTGCAAGTTAATTTGTAACGAATCACTACCGTTACTATTTTGATAAATGTCCAATTGAGGTACATTTCTGACAAATTATGTTTAAACTGATCATCAGTTTGTAATAATAAGACAAAATTTACTAAATAAGAAGCATTAAAAAGTCGATATAATTTACGCACTTGCAAAGAGGGTTACCCAGGGGACAGTCATGGGCAATTATTTTAAAATCCAATTACAACCAAAGTTTTGAAAGAGTATCCTTTGAATTGAAGGGATTTGGTTAAGGAACACCCATGGGTACTTCCTTAAAGGTTGGTCTTACTCCTCAAGGTGGTTTGAAAACAATCGGTAGCCATAACACTTTATGGTCAATAAAGTTAAATTGTGTACTAGTATTTTGATTGAAGTATATGATTACCTAAAAGCTGGTTTTCGGTAATAAAGATGTAAACGTATTAACGAGGGTTTAAATAGAAATACAACATTTACTTTATCCAACGGTATATTTTTCGCAAACTTATTCTAATTTAATGTTATCTTAAATTACGCGATCTAAGCAAGCAGTTGGTTTTCGGTAATACAACGTTTACGTGTAAACGAATTAAAAATAGTACTACAACGTTACCTTATCCAATGTAAATATTTTTGCACACATATTTCAATTTAACGTTATCTTTACTTGTGAAACATTTCTTCATTTACGTCAATGCATATATTTAGCGTATATACCGACAAAGTTCAACGTGCATCAATATTATTATTATTACTATTATTATTTTGTATCCTTAAAAACATGATTTTAATATAAATAAGCTAGATTTTCAAAAGTAATGAAACTAGAAACGGCACGTCAAATAGATTAATGAAACCGTTCAAAACATTGTTCTATCTCAAATGCCCAGAACACAAAGGGTTGAGTTCGTCCTTCAACAAAGCAATTAAACTGAAATGCCGTGTAAATATATTAATAGTTTAACAACTAGACTAGAGTAAATAAAAAGTCAATATTACAGAAACAAGTTATCTTATTAAATTTGATACAAATTTATCGTACCTTTTACTTCTATATCCTTGTATAAACATGTTCTGAAAGCAAAAGTGTTGGGAAAAATGTGAGTTGTTGGGTTTTCCCGTAGTTCTTCTTTAATGTTTTGAGAGTTTTAAGTGCATTCGTACAGCTCAAAGTTCTTCGTGGTTAAGGCAAAAAGCTGGGAGTTGAAGTATTGCAACTAGCTTTTCCCATCGTCTACTTTTCCATGGTTAACAGTCAACTCGTACCTAAGTCAGCTCTCACGGTAGTCAACTCGTACGTATTTTGGTCAACTCGCACGGTAGTCAACTCGTTCCGTGGTCAACATGTACCTTTTTCAAAGTGTTGATATGTTAATGGCTTCTAGATGAGTAATTTATGCATACACACAAGTGTGAAAAACTTTTAATGTTTAGTTCAATGCTTTTTATTTCAATATTTTCACAAAATAACAAAGTGATCACTTATATATAAAAAAAACCACAAAATAACAATTGTTCAAGATTTACACCACAATCATAGCAGACAAACATTAACAGAGGTTAACACATGTTTTCATGCACATGGTTTTTATTTTTTATTTAAATATTTACACAAAATAGCAAAGCTTTAAAATATATAAACAAATGGCAGCAGACCTACATCTTTGTATTTTAGCAAATGTTTTCATGCATATGGTTTTTATTTGTTATGTCAATATTTACACAAAATATCAAAGCTTTAAAATATGTACACAATGGCAGCAGACATACATCTATTTTATTTCAATATTTACACAAAATATCAAAGCTTTTTACTATGTGTATATATTTAAATTAACACATACCTTCTGAGTTATGATTATTTTACTCTTCTTTGAAGTAACTGGTGGATGGTTGTGGTTAAGTCGGCCCTGGTTGAAACCATCATTGCTTTGACGCACACGTGCTGGACATTAACTTCATTTATTCCGGTCACTACATCCTCAAACGGTACTGCTATTATGTCGCTCCTGAATGAGAAACGGTTTGTATTAGAGATGGACAAGTATCCAATTATAAAGAAATGCACACATATTGAACTATGCGTTGATAACTCACCTTCACGACGTACGTGTAGCCGATGCTGTCACACAGCAGAAAGTTACCTCGCTGGGATCCGCCCGTTAATACCTCATATGTCACAGGCGTATCTTCTTTGAAGGACCCTGTAGGCGCGGCGTCTTCAATGTACGTAGAATTATTCATAGTGTGTAAGTATCGTAGGAAAAAAGACATCAATCCCTAGCAAGCGTTATATATTGGACCAATAAATGCCCCATCTGGGTGTCTATATTGGACCCAACTGGGCGCCCCATGTGGAACCCACTAAGGATTTGAAACCGGCTAATATAAGGGGCCCATATGGGCTTGCTATATGTTCAAAACATAGCCCTTTATGGGTCCCTTAACTGACATCTGGGAAAAATATGGGCATTATATGGTTCCCATGTCTGACATCTGGGTATTATATGGGCTCTAAATGGGTCCCTTAACTTACATTTGAGTATTATATGGGCCCTATATGGTGCCCTTAATTGCCTTCTGGGTATAATATGGGCCCTGTAAGGGTCCCGTGTCTGTCATCTGAGTAGTATATGAGCCCAATGTGTGTCCCTTAACTGACATCTGTGTATAATATGGACCCTATAGGGGTCCCTTGTCTGTCATCTGGGAATTGTATAGACCCTATGTGGGTCCCTTTACTGACATCTGGGTATAATATGGGCCCTATATGGGTCCCTTGTCTTACATCTGGGTATTATATGAGCCTTTATTGGTCCCTCGCACGACATCTGGTTAGTAAATGGGCCCTATATGACATCCGGTCAATAACCATGCTCAATATGGGTTTCTACAAAGGACATATGGGTCTCCATTGTTATCTCGAATCTAGGAATGAAAATGATGTTGAAATGATAGTGATTCTATCAAGATACAACAAAAATAATAATATGTTATGACATTTAATAAGTGGAAAAAAAACAATGAACGTTACAAATGGTACAAGCAAATCTGATTAAACATTACAACTATAAGTCACCGCATATATTTGTGCACACAAGGTCCTTTCATATACATCACTTTCAGTTGCATATACACCACTTACAGTAAGAATGAACATACTTTTTTATCAAACATATTTTATAAAATACAATGTAACAAACACAATTGTAAACGTACATGCAGACATCACACAATTACAGATACACAGGGATATTGACGTCTATATGTTTAAAAAAACGCTCAGACAAATGTACCTGATCGAAGCCTTAATGTACATGTATTTAATCCGTCATGAGATGACTTTTACTTCTAACAGTTCAATTATATAAATAAGACGACCAAATTTGAGAATCAGTGTTCAGACAATGGTTGCCAACTAAAATGATAAAATTAGACTTCTAAACATTAAACGTACACATCAAAGTTGATTTGACGTGTTAAACATGATTATAAAAGTAAAACTGATTAATAACAAGAAAAATTAACTTTAAGAGAATCTTGCAATACTGTAATAATCATGTCATTTAAGTCACATACACCGTATGCAATGAGTGCTTTGTTAATTAGTGCCAATGAACAATCCAGATATCTAAGGCGATATGCCCCCTTTTAAAATGTCAATTGTGATAAATAGTCTCCACTAGTAGATAAAGGTGTAACCGATAACATAACCGACATCATATTTAGCATATTTTATTTTAGTCTAAGTGTTATATTTATAGGTTCTTTATACAGCATATCAAATGCTAATCTTTGTACCAATTGGCCAAAGTTTAACATTGGATTGTCTTTCAGTAAAACAACATCTAACAGTTAAAATGTATAAAATATATATATCAGTAAATAAGCATGAAAAACCCATGGCAGTTTAACAATTATATATTAAACAAAACCCATCTTTATATCTTTATAAAAATCGACGTTTACCTGGGGAAAATTTAAGCTAAATCCCCAAAGCAATTAAAGAGTATTTCAGTACACCAAATGTATGGGACTAAATACATCATAGTGGAAAAACATAAAAGGGCATTACTCTGCTATTTCTTTAAAGGTACTTGTTCACAGTTTATCAAAATGAGAATCGTTCAACATTTTGTCACAGATTTAAGAAATAAATGAACAATGTACAGCAGTGTGCAAAATAACACTAATGTCGCAGACTTATACTGAATAAACACGTTCGTTAACGAAAAATCATCCTAAGAAATTGATAAAATTAGGAAGCGTCTCAGACGCGAAACGATTTAAAAAATTCTATTTCTAGTGTTATCGTTTTATTTTGTAACAACACGTGGATGGTTATACAAAGTATACAATAAATGGCAACCCATGTGAAGACGGATGGTCAGGTCCGCAGGTAATATAGTCGTAAAAACTCAACAAGGACCCGAACATAAACTCTAAATTACATACACACACGCGTGAAGACGGATGGCTGAGTGGTTTCGGCGCTTGGCTTTTACTCTGTGGGTCAGTGGTTTAAGCCTCGGCGTGGTTAACTTTTTTTTTTCTCTTTTTTTTTGTTGTTTTTTACTTTCATTCTTGTTTTTATATTGGAGCCCTTTAGTTCTGATGTTAATAATTATCAATTTAGAGCATTTTAATGACAAACTTCGAAATATGCCAAAATCTGTGACCAAATACATTAAACTTACTGTGAAATTTTGAGTAAACTCGGCCAAGCAGTTTGAGACTTGTTGAGAACACTGAATTATGGCGACAAAATATGAGATAATGACAAAACAGTCAAAGCGCCATAATTATGACAACATTGATTTAAGTCTAAAGTTCTTCGTAAGCGATTACCTTCACATTAAGGTCAATCATTTGTAAATCTTTTAGCAAAATCTGACCAACATTTAAAAGGGAGTAGAGTATACTAAATTGTGTGGTCTATATATTCAATATTGGGAAACTAACAAAAAGCCATAATTCTGTCTTAAATGGTTGCAGCCAACATCAAGGTACATCAGCTGTGAAGGTTTAAGTAAAATTCCCCTAGTAGTTTATGAGAAACATAAACACGTCATGGCAAATCGTTTCTTAAGAGCATATGCAATAATATATGTCGATGATCAAGCACTCTTAAGCAGGTCATAATTAAAATATATGTACTTATAGTTTACTTTCTGTTTATTACGAAATCAGCAAATACACTCATTTGGCAAAGTATTATAAATACATAAAGATGGTCCCACAAAAGAGATAATGAGCAAATGACACTTAACATAGTTGCATAAATAACCAATACCTTAATGATAAACATCGATAATGTAGGGTTCCAACGTTAACCCAAAATACTAATCAGAAATAATACCCTCGTTTCAGGAACAAGTTTCTGGGCAAAGAAACAGTGTCAGGTCGCTCATTCACGAAAAGAATTATATATGTTTCATGTGTGCATATATATTATAATACTGAATTAAAAGAATGTCTTCTGAATCATGATATAATTATTACAATTTCAAATAATGAAAATACGCGCACCAAAAGCATGTTATAGGTATGGTATTTCGAAAATAGTATAAAACGTTTGGATAATGCATGAGCAATGCCTGATATGAAAACTTATGATTAAAATCCAAATCGACTTCATATTTGAACCGGCATTTAAAACAAACACTATTCATTTCATTCATTTTCTTCAACTTAAAGAAAGAAAAGCTTTAATCTAGTTAAAACATTTCTTTTTTTTTTCTGTGTATTTTCTACTCGACCAATGACTTTCAAAGAATAAACTTTGTGCAAAAGAACACTCTACTTTACTTTCAACAATATGGCTTTTAATAAACGGTAAGCTGGTTGCTAGTTTAGTCATCCTATTATTAAGTAGACCACTTTTTTTTAGTAAACAGTCTATATTTATGGCGTGGTAAACAGTCCAATGTGCTGTTAAGAAATAAAGTTATTAAATGTAGTTATTTGTGTATGCACTTATTTAATTTCTGACTCAATTTTATATTCCACGTTTGTTACATTTTGACCCGTTGACCCGACCCGAAGTTAGTCTTAAAAACGTTTGAGCCTTACTATTAAGCCATCAAGAAGTGACAAAGTAACAAGTAAGCAAGATTATTATATTATGTTAACATAATAAAAACATTTAATAATATTTTGTGTCTAGTGTAAGTAATAGACATCATACATGTAGATGCGATTTTTTTTACATTCAGAAACAACTTGATAAGACTATGCATACTTTTTCAGTCCCACGTAAATAGGCAAAGACATAAACAGTTATACATGTATTCTGGTAAAACAATGCTTGTGTTACACAATTTATATAACATATTTATATAACATATTTTAACATGATACACCATGCATTTCTATGCATTTAATCATATTTTACACACGAAGAGTATTTACATTTACAATCAATGACAATTTATGACAACGCCAATATTGTATAATTAACTTTCGACTAAATTTGTTATTTCCATACATTCTCAATATACTCAGAAATGAAACACAAAAACTATATGCGTTGACTCATGTCATCCAAGAGCTCATCAATAAATCAAAAGTATAAATTAAATCTGGGGTTCCCTAATACCAAAGCAATTAATGTTGTATTATAATGATCTTCAAGAAAACACAAGCGATGTTGGATCTTATTATGTTAATGCAGTAATGTAAATTGGATAACATAATAATGTTGAGTTATTCTAAAAATCCAAATTGCAGCTTTCAACTTATCTGAGGGACAAACATCAAAGATAGAGTTTCTATGTTTCGTTTAGCGGCGTGATACAGTTAGCGCTGTGAAAGCAAAATATCTAAGGCAGACTATGGATAATATATGTTAAGCGGCCTGGTGCAGTTGGAGCTGCTGCTGTTGGAGATTCTGGTGATAGTGGTCTTGCCTGGGCAGCTGACGTTGAAGTTGATCTAGAGGAAAGAAAAGCATTTAAATATATTCTTGGCAAGGGAGGGCTCACTTCTATAGAATATCATTGTCACGAGTGTCATTATACTGAATTAGGTACTCGGGGTAGTAGGCGTTTTTCTCGAAAAGAATTAATATACTGGGATCATCCACATTATCTACGCATGAATCATAGAGCTCGTGGTTTTTGCCTGGTTTATCTGGAGGCCTTTTGTAATCCCTTTTCCCTGTGGTGTAGTAACCAACAAGCACCGTAGCCTGGAACATGAATCTTTCCAGCTTAGTTGATGGCTTTGTGTAACAGTCACTGTACTTGGCATCTTTAGCAAAGTACACTCCCTGACCATAAACCGTTGCATTTTTTCCGCACAAACGGAAGTCGAAGTTGTTGATGCAGATTCCACGCGCATTATTTAGACTTTCAGTTCCGTGGAAAAGGCAACGCTTATCAACGGGCCTTGTATCCCCAAGTCTTCTCTGGTTTTTACGCATGCTTTTCTCCTGGCTGAAATAGTCGTTTTTATCGATTTTCGTGTGACTCAATCAAATCATATTAACTCGTTCATAAATAATTAATACTAATTCTTTGATAACACTATATTTATATGCATTTAAATATGTGTTTACAATTACAGTTTTCTCAAACAAAGAAGTTATGTTCTAGTTACTCTTCGTCTTAAAATTATTAAGATCCCTCCATAAATACTGTGTTTAAACAATTCTGTCAGGAATGTTGGTCTACCCATAAATGATATAAAAAATACGTATCTCGAGTCAGATCCAAATCTTAAAGCAAGAGAACTTTGTTAAATTAATATTTTGCATATCACAACAATGAGACCCATGTTGTTCTCTTTCTTTTAAATTAAAGTTGACAATATCTACGTTTTTCACAAAGATGCCCGTTACCTTGACCCCACCAGGGCGCAATCACACACAAAGTGCCACAGTAGTATTGGAAATCACATTTCACTCTCCAACGTTTGATTTAAAAGCATATCTCAATTTATTTTCCACGAATTGAGTCCACATCCGTTTGTGTTAACATTTATATTACTTTGACCTTGACCTCACTATCTTATATAAACCCCAATTGGTCTCGCTATAAAATATAAACATAATTATGGACTAAAATCATTTAATAATAAAAAAACATGTGTTAGGTTCTTGAATGGATACAAAGTGTTGTTCTCATTTTAATAAATTTTGTTTGAGCTCGACCCCGAGATTTCTTTTCGTAAAACCTCCACTCTTCTCAAGTCGGACATAAATATAAAAAAATCATGACGCTTCATCCACATTCAGGCGACATCAAAACAATACACGCAAATATAATAACCGATTGTTTACTTTTCTTAACAATTGTTCAAAGGTTGATAGTATCATATTTATCTTTAAAACTTAAAAACCAAGAGCGGAAGTAAAACGACTCTTTATGCGCTAAACCATAAAATGGAATACACTTACTTGCAGAATGCAGACCATAAAATGTGATTCTGAACTCGAAACACTGCTTGCATAATATGCTGATCAGGAGACATCGTTCGGTAGAAATTCTTTGATACCTTTAATGAAACGTGTACATGTAATTTATATATGGTTTTAATTGAATGTTCATTTAAAAGTCAAGAACAAATATTCAAACACACACATCAATTTTGCTATTTACAAATAAGTTATATAAATTGCATACTGTTTGTTATATAAATTAAATTATGTTTAAGGTAATGTTTTTTTTTATAACAAACACAATCGTCGAATTTATTTTACGTCTTGAAATACTTTATTTATATTGTTAATGTATACAACATAAAACCATCAGAGGATGCGTTAAAAAAAGCTACCCGAAATAAAATTCGCCGAACACTTAAATTCGGGGTTCGTTCCAAAAATGAAGATCACCAAAATTAGTGAACTACAATAAAAATGGTTTTCCTATAAAGTATTAAAAACAAATTCATATTAAAAGTCAAAACGAAATAGCTTTCTCAAAATATAGTGTATTTAACAGTTTTGAAAATGAGACATGGGATTTAAATAACATTTTCACTGCCACAATAGTACTCCAGCTTAAGACCGAAAGAAAGAATTGGTTAATTTAAAGCGATGGATTTGAATATCAAACAATTGATCTATATTTGCTTAAATCTACTGCTACAAGCGATATTTACTTTTATGCAATCTGGATCTGTGTGAGGTAACAGTACAAGTTCAAACGGGTGAGCTACATCCCAAGGCACCCAAGACGGAGGAAGCTCGACATCAATCTCATCGACGGGAAATTGACATGGAGGTCTGAAAGCCAATCAATGCACTAACTCAAACACATACTTGTGTTAAGTGTGGTTTATTCAAGTCAATTTCAGTCAAACATTAAAATGTGAATTCATAGCCTGCACAACATATTGCTGATTAATTGTTTGACTCAAACTAGGGTCAATATATTGTTAGAGTTACGGTCTAAAAAAGCTGTCAGACTGTACACAAACTTAATATACCATTTACGAGGTATGTTTAATTCCATCTCGGTAAGACACGATCATAAAAACCATGTTGTATTGTTGGATATGGCTGCGTTAAGTATATGGATGCACAACTATATGTGCGAAATTAACGATAAGTGTACCAATAAAGATTAAGATGGTTATTTGCTCTTGCCTTTCAATTCCATCTTGGCACGAATCATTTGTATCACTGCAACGTTTGAGTTGTCTAATTGTGCCAGTATTTAAATTTGTTTGAGTCATCAGATGAAAGTCAATGGAATAGTTCCACGCGTAGTTTCGTCGTGAATACAGGTAGATACGCTGCTTAGCAAGGTATTTTGTCTCCAGGGTTTGCTGAAGAGAGTCCTGAGAAAAAACGTTATATTTGTCAATGATTTCACATAACAAATAAGAGAAGGCTTGACAATCTAAACCATGTTAAACACTTACCGGGAATTGCTTATTTTATTTTGTTTGTTTGTTTGTTCTCCTAAGAATGCTTTTACAAACTGGTGTAACACGCATAACAAACTGGTATAACATGAATGCCATTGAGTATGTATAGTTACCGATTACACAAACATATTAAATGGGATATTATGCCATAAAACATGTGCGTCAGAGGATATGCAGGTTCATGTTACCTCTCTGTATGTGGAATCGATATCACCGCGCGTTATTTGTTGTAGAAATAAGTATTAGGAAGTTATTATTTAAAAACAACATGATAATACACGGTGAGGGTTTATCATGGGAGACGTAATATTAAAATCCATATACCATATTGACGAATGGATATAAAACCATTAATATTAATAAACAGTTTATTAACTTATAACGTTTAATGGTATCCAATTCAAAAGTATATTTATTTCAGGAGAAGTTTTATCTTCAATTTACATTTTTATTGCACAATGCAGTCGTTACTTTAATTAATCTTTAGATCTGTAAGCTATTTATACCATATAATTAGAAAGAAATGAATTATTGAAGTTGTTTTACGGTTCAACTTTGCATAGTTCTGTAATTCTTCAACACGACTTTAACAATATAAGCCAACGATACATTACTATTCAACTTCGGAACAACTGTAGTAAAGAAATGCATAAAATATTAGAGATGAGAACTACTATAACTTATTGTTGAATTAATCAGACAATAGCCAAACAAATTCTGTTTCGAACACGTTTAAAAATGCTGTATTTTATTTTCTTTCTTTATTGCATTTGTACTCAAACCAAGCTCATACAGGTGTAAACGGTTCCCATGTTTCATCGCTTTCTTGCCAGTACCATCTCCACTGCATAACGTCAGTCATCTTTAACGAAAAAAGTACAAATTGTACTTAGTTGTTTTCTTGTTTTATTTTGTTTAAAACACACAATGTTGTTGATAAAAAAACAAAATAATATTTAACTGAAATTGCACAGTTTAGCCTCTTGATAAAGCAGTAATGCCAGAGAAGAGATAACAGTGTGACCAGCATTGATCATCCTTGATTTCAAATTAATAAGCATTATGCTTGACAATATGTTTTAATTACAAAAATTGACTATGCTCTGTTTATTGTATATAACTGGAGTGTTCAGATTAAAAAATAATAACACGTTAATCGTTTTAAATTGATAATATAATTAGTTTTGTTATTTTCAAAAAGATTAAGGTTATTATGAAAAAATGACCACTTAGGCAATGATTACATGTCAATTATATATTAAAATTTGAATACGTTGCTTAACTGTCTATGGTCCCTATTGTAGTTATGTAGTATTGATGTGGTTGCTTATAAGTAATCATACGTTTTTTATTGTTATCACGGCATATATTCACATATGAAATTTGTCGATCCTGCTAACCATGTTTACATCTGATCGTCAGTTCTGACTCTGTGTGAATTGTAATGTAGACAAAATTTTGTGATATTATTAAATGGTAATTTACTTTTTATTAAACAAAGTGTTATATCTGAGACTTAAAAGTGCCGTTTTCATCAAAAAAATACAAACGTTCCTTTTGATTGATTTGTGTGAATTTGTAGTAGATAATGGTATAACTGTGATTCTGGTTTGGTTGTTTTTTATCTTCCGTTAGTAAACATATTTTAATCAGTCTGTCAACCGTAAGTAGACATATTGAGCATGCTAAAGTATTTAAGAGAATCTAATGTATTCATTGTTACTGTATATTCAAATGTGCATTGTTCTATGTACGCTTGTTATAACTTCGCTCTTATAAAAAATTAAACGATCTAATTTCTGATTATTATTTGTCCGCTTTTTCACTTTCATAATATGAGTTGAGAAGAATAGGAAAATTATGTGTTTCAAACAAGTCTAAATTGCAAAACACATATTTTCAATTATAGGCATATATACTTTTTTCCGTATTTCAAGACAGGCTTTGTAGTGACATGTAAACTAACGCGATAAAACAGTTTGTGTGGTCTAAATCCTGATGGTCAATTATAATTGTGCACTTTAGGAGGAACAGTTTGTCATCATTTGGCTAAATAATATTTTATATTTTTTCGTTCTTTCAACAGGTGATATTAATCCTGTGTTTATGAATATACGGAAAAAGCTTAAAACTTTGCGCGACCGGTGTATAAGTTAAAACAAATTTGCGTGAAACTAAACTGCCGAGAACGCCCTTAAATATTAAAAGCGCCGGAGAATATAGATAACGGTATTGTTTAAATTAAGTATAACTGTCGCAATATTATTTGTTTGTCAATATGATGATTATGTAAGAAACTGAATCTTGAATACAAGTGTGCAATATTTAATTGTTTCTGTATATTTAAAGCAGTATATCAATAATAATTACTGAATGTATAATCAATTGAATTTATAAAATCATATTTACAGTGTATAAAACTAATTTCACGTAAATGTACATCAACGCTTAGACCAAATGTCTATTAGATCTTATAATCGTTGAGTATGTTATGAATATAATACACTTGATACTGAAACGCTTACCGGACTAATAGTTGTGGGTTCTGTAGTCGAGTCCTGCCCAAGATGCCTTGATTCTGGAAATATGATCCATTGTTAAAATCTTTATTTACTGCAAGGACGTAATTGCCAAACAACGGGCCGTTTCCATGGCACAATAAGACTTAACTCAACCGCTGCCAGCCTCTAAAGACTGGAAACAGGACTTTGTTCAGAACAACATTTTAAAGAATGGTCTGAATATTTAAAATAAGTAGCGACAGTGTCGCAAAAAAAATTCGATAACCTTAGTCAAATGTCAAGTTGACAATTCAATATCAATATAACACATTCATCCTAATCAAACTGTACCAACAATAACTTTGGACAGATTCGCAATTTTAAGAAATGATAAGCATGATGACATACAACAACTAACCAGCCCGCTTTGTAAAATGTTATAATAACACAATCCAGCAAAATTCTAAAACAAAAAATATTTAATTTATTGCTATATCGAAATATTATAAATTGTATAACTTTACAAAATCTTATACGAAAATTAATATGAATATTATTAGTAATGATACCATGCAATCATATTTTTCGCAGATGCTTTAAAAAGGATAACATAATTGTTTGGAATATGCATAGTTCAATCCATTAATGTAATTAAACAATGCCCATTTACACACATCTCATCTAAGTTGGATTGCGGAAACAGAAATACATGAACTTTAAGAGACATCGTCAACATAATGAACCTGTCGTCATGACGTAACTTTGATGATGTGGCATCGATGGACTTTCAGAAACTATAGCAGTTAGTTCTTGCATCGTCGTCAGTGAAACTGAAAAGAAATAGAAATGAGCGAAACGTTGGCTTATAAAACCTTTAATAATTTCCTCATAATTGTTTCATAAAATTTAATATGTTACCACCATTATAATAGTCAAACAGCAACCATTTTAACTGTACATTTAAGTGGTAATATTGCAAATAAAAGAGCAAAGGCATTAATATTAGTTGTTCAAAACCAGTTAAAGAATATAATATGGATTAACACCGAATTCACTTTATATATGTTGATCTTGTTTTTGTTTTTTTGAAGACCTTCGGCCATTCTGCTAAAGCTTTACTAAAACAAAAAAGTAATTGTTACAAAAAAAAAATCGAAAATATGAGTTGCTCGCAAGTGTAAAAAATGAAATTTAGTATAACGCATATTGAATAAAAAGAACCACGGTGAGTCAACGAAACACGTAGTCATATATGAAGCTTTATATCAGTTCTAAAAAAGCAACACCCACATCAATCCAAACCGATGAATATGAGGCTACAACAATTACTTATTCATATATCGTATAGATCTGGTAAATAATTACGAACCTGTTCGTTCGTCGAAACCTGGTCGTCCCTGGCTCTCGTCAAAGGCTCCAATCAAGTTTCGTAAATCTGAAGCTGAGAATGATACATGTAATAAAAATCACTAACATCATCATCATCATCCACATCCCTATCATCCTTATCTACTTCGTCATCATCATAATTTTCATATTCATCGTCAAAGAAGTAATCACAGTATGCCAAACAAGGAAATTCAATTGTGTCCACATAAACGAATATGATGATGTAATGAATTGAAAACAAATTAATTCGTCTCATGTGTTAACAAAATTTACATTAAATTGACATGATCGTAATAAGATTTAAGTCCAAAAGATGATGTGCTAGTAAAACTAAAACTGACACTGGCGCAAATATCGCCGCAAGCAGTTTTGTCAGAAGCGAAAAAGACATGATCACCGTTATAATTAATGTTTGAGATATTTTTATAACGATCCACTCTGTGAGCACGGTATACCAACTTATTAAATATTCGCCAGGTTAAGTCATCAAAGAATGGTAGTAACAGTTTCCGGCATGCGGCTCCAGTTCTGTGGAATTCTTTTACAGAAAGCTTCAGAAAAGCGAGCAATTTTAATCAATTTAAAAGCTTTATTGCGCACTGGAATGGCAAAGAATGTAAATGCTCAGCATGCAATGTCACAAAGGCGCGCATACCTGGCACACAGATCTGGAGCGGCATGCCACACTGTTTCCTTTGTTTTGTTCATCGGTTGTTTGTGCTGTCCTTATTTCTGCTTTTGTATTTTATTTTTGCTTTTGTATTTTATTTTGCTTTAGTATATTAGTTTGCCTGTGCCTGCTCATAGTTATGTTGCTTTTCGCTATGTTACTTGTTTTATTGTGAGAAAGCTGCTGATCAGTTCACCCCAAATCTGATTTGAGGTGATATTCGTTCTTAGATAACTTTTATCTTGTCGCACGTTTGTGTTTCTTTTTGTGTTCAGTTTTTTATTCCTTTATCTCTTATTGCAGTTTTTAGTCCTATCCACAGGAATAGATCAGCAGCTTCCTTTTACAGTTTTTAAACGTTCATAGTGTTTTATTTGTGTTTGTATATGTACTTTTATTTTTCTTTATATTGCTTTTGGTTCCCATTCATGCTTTATACCTTCCTGTTGACTCTGCTGCTGGTCCAGCAAATGTATATCCTTATATTTATTTATTTTTAAATATATTTAACCCCATGCGTGCCATGATGATGATAATTCCATGTCTTTCATTTTCCCTCCTAGAGCAATACCAGCAGGAAAGTCAGGAATATGTCTAGTTTGATTTGTGTTGTATGCCTTAAATTGTATTGATTGCTTATGTATTTGTATTTCTATATCCATGTAATTGTGTCTTTCTTTTACCTAGCTGTTTTACTCTTGTTTTACTGTTTACATTTATTGTATAGTCGGTTCAAAAGCTTCACAGCTTATGTTATTTGTTATTGTCTTGCCGACTAAACAAGTTTGTGTTGGACACAAATCATTAAACCGAAATATGGAAAACGATGAACAACCGTAAAACGTTTTGTCTCTATAAATAGAGCAGCTAGAATTATTGGCTACTGCAATCCGTCTGACATCCGTATTTATCCACGTGTGAAGCTTTAAGTTTGCATCTAAGATTGTTTTAAACTGTTATTTGTTTTCACGAAAACATCTGACAGACCGAATTAAAAACGGACGGACAGACGAACAAGCTGAAATCAGTAAAGCCGCTCTACCAACATGTTTATGGGTGGGTATAATTATCGTTCTTCATTTTAATGTCATGTAGTTTTTTATATTATATAAATTCATTTTTTATAGTAGTTCATACAAAATAGTGATCCAAGCTGTCACTTAAAACATCATTCGTTTTATCATTTAAGACAAATACAAACACATTCACCAACTCAACGCAGAACAGACCGCAAATAAACCATTAGTAGATCAAACCCGGAACATAAGCAAGCAATTTCCCAAATTAATTCGTTGAAAATGAAAACAAAATGTACGTAAACAAATACTTACATGAAATTGAGGCAGAGTCGGAGAAGTCCCAATCATCCGACGAGTCTGATGATCTTCTTCTGTGTATGCATCTTGTAAGTCGTTTCCACATGATTCGTGCTGAAGCAAACGTCCTTTCTACATGGCTGCAAGTTTGAAATCTACCTTGGGCAGTTTTCCATACAAAACAAGTATTCGATAGAACTGAAAACTGTGTAGGAATACTTTGATCAGAAACGATTCCATTTTTATTTCAAACAAGTCGGCTGTTAGCAGAGTAACAGTCTGCAAACTTTGCGTACAATATTTGATAATGTCATATCACACAGATTCAAAATGTAAAAGTGTTTTGAGGCGATTAAAAAAAATACAACGCTTCCACAGTATTGCACATAATACATTAGTCTCCTACCGGGCGGATTAAAACCAATACACATTAAAGTGTGCATTTCGTTCAACTTCGCTTATAATATTTCGTAATGGAATCTATTGCCCATGTATCACAGTAAGTTGCGAATATTTCCGTCACATTGCTTTTCATGTGAATACACCGTTTTTTGATTATATAGTACATGTATGTGCCTTTACACATTTTTATTAGTTTTTGTAATTCTATTTTATTAACACTCATCTGGCATTTGATATGTTCAAAAATGAATGGTAATGAATAATCCTCTCATCCCTTTTAATGTGTAAACGAAGTTGCATAACCAAATTATTTGCATGTTTGAAGACATTATTCTCTTTTGTGCGGAATATAAGGAGGGATTGACAGACAAAATGCCAAATAAGTATACATAATATAGTTTTCATTATATTTTATGTAGTTTTTGAGTAACTACAATATTTGGTGTTGTCTATTTTTGAAAGTTATCTGACACTTAACCTCATTAGGAAATCGACACGTTTTGCACAATCCCCACACGATTCTTTAAGTGAACACCAAGTTTTCCCCAATAATATTCGTCACCTTATAAACTATTAAAAGATCCAATTATAAAACATTGTTACCTTGTATTGTTTTGCGGACAGTCAAACGGACGAATGAAAAAGTAAGGAATTGACAGAAAAACATACATACCACCAATTGTCGAATCTGTATACCTACATTCATGATTATATCGCATCGATCTTTCGATTTATTAGCATTTTTCAGTTTTTTCGGACTGACAGACAGACGGACGGATGTTCGGAGGAAGACTAATAACACATACAGTTCAATGTGTACCTCAAGTTTAAATATAATTTATTATGTAATATAAGTTTGATTTGTGATAAATATTTGTTATAGATGGACCATTGTTCTTTTTAGAATAGTAATTTTAAAACAGTATCCCTCTTTGTTTAATTAGATTCTTATTCGTACGATACCTGAACACTACAGTTGTCTGTGAAGTATTCGATTCGCGTGTCACGTATAGGTATTCATGTTTGTATTTCCTCTCTGCATAAGTATATTGGATTTAGATCATTTAAGACGCGCGTTCGGTGTGTGATTGATTCTGGTGTAAGTGGAAGGTTTGGCAACCCCACAACCGGTTTTAACACACAATGCTTTACCTTTATCGTTCCAAGGCCGTGATCCCAGTTTTAATTATTGTATACGTGTAGTTGGTGTTATGTTGTCAAAGTAGTAGCTATTAACAAGAACTTCTCTCCTGCTTTATTTTTTAGTTTGATTGTTTGCTGTGTTATATACAACACTATGTTGAATGGTAATGTGTGTATGCAGTACAAGTTATTTCAGTCCATAACTTTACTGTTGTCTTATCTTAGTCGTCTTCAGAGGATGTAAGCAAGAGATCTTAATTGTGTTATGTGGAAAAATATGTACGATCTTTCTTATACCTTGTTTGTTTGACAATGTAAAAATGTTAAAGATGCATCACCAACGTGATAGTTTAATATATGTTATTCATGGATCATATTTTTGCAACGTTTTCAAATTACTTACAAACCTATAGCCTGTTTGATTCGATAGTTTTTAAAATTTAATAGATTCTAGAACACTATGATGTGTGTAGTATTCGATGTAGGCAACACGTTTCAGCATTCATGTTTTCATTGTTTGTTGGCATAGGTATAATGGATCGATATCGTATTTGACTCGCATTTGGTTGGTGATTTATGGGGGTAAGTGAGAGGTTCGGCTAGCCCTTTTACCGGTTTTTAACCACCAATCCTTTGCATTTACCGTTCCATAGCAGTGATCCCAGTCTTAATCATTGTATATTTATAGTTGGCGTTCTGTTGTTAACGTTGCCGACAAAACGAATAATTTCACTTCTGAAAGAGTTTCTGAAATTTTGCTTTATTATGTACTAAATCAGTTTTATATGTGCTATGTTGATAAAGATGAACTCGTTTCCGTACATATCAATGTTGTCATATTTTAGTCGTAAAATGCTATAGGCAGTACAGCGAATTTTTTTTATGGGGATAAAGCATAATTTGCAATATTTCTTACACCTAGTTTGTTTCAAAATGTTATGTAGATGCATAGCTAACTTCATAGTGTAGAATCGTTTATAGATAACTCATAGTTCCTTTTAGAGTAAACATTTAAAAACATATTCCCTGTTCGCTTCAATACATTCTGATACTTAAAACAATAATGTGGGCAGAGCGGAGTCTCGGGAGATTATGATAATGCGCATTTATGTTGTTACTTCTGGGGACAACGCCTGCTGTACCTAAGCGTCCGATTCGTGATTGGCCGACGTTGTTGCATGTTACGCACACAGAGGGTCTTGAAGTCGAAGGAACGGCAGCGTGCGCTTTTAGCAGGCTCCATTTTCAAGTAGAACGCTCTAGCCTGTTTGATTGAGCTTTCCGATGCCGCTGTGCTTCGACTGTCGCCTGGCGGTGCGATCTTCGGCCAGAGTCTCCCAGACGTGTTTAGCGATGCGTTAAAGTCTCTTTTGCAGGCATCCTTGTAACTTAGAGCTGGGCTTCTCACGGGTCGCCTGTCAGTTGCTAGCTGGCAGTACAAGACGTCTTTTGATACGCTTCCATCCTCCATTTTACCCCCGAGACCAATCCATCGGAGGCGACGTTGAGTGGGAAGGGCGAACATGCTTGTAATCCCAGTACGTTCTAGAATGTCACTATGCAACATACGATCCTGCCATGTGATCTTTCGAATTCGCATCAGGCACCGCATGTGGATGGTATTCTGGCGGCGTTCATGTCGCAAGAAGGTCGTCCAAGTTTCACTAACGTACAACAGCGTGCGTAGGACACAGGTCTGATATACTCTGAGCTTGGACTTCTCCGTCAGTAGCTTATTCTCCTAGACTCTTTTTGACAGTCTGGCCATGGTAGCTGAAGTCTTTCCATTGCAATTACAGAGCTCATTATCGAAAGACGGGTTTCTGCTGACGGTGGATCCAAGGTATGTAGAGACGTCGACCACCTCGAGGGTATAGTCCCCAACCATGATTCAGGGTTCTTTGCTGGCATCCTATCCCATGCTGTTTGCCTTTTTAAGGCTGCCAGTGAGTCCGACGTCTGTGGATGCCTTAGCAAGAAGGTCTTTGAGTATTTGGGGGCTATTCTATATGTGTAGAAAGCGCAGCATCTCCGAAAACAGCATCTCTTTGACGAGGTCCTCAGTCGCTTTTTTTCTGCTTCGTAAGCGAGCAAGGTGAAACCGTTTTCCATCAAACCTGGTGAGGAGCTAGATGCCATCAGTGGAATAGTCAAACAAATGCTTCAGCAGCAGCGAGAAGAAAAGGCCGAATAAATAAGGTGCGATCACNGGGGGGGGGGTCAGCCGATCTTCCCCCAAAGGCGGAAAAGGCCAGGTCTGTCGAACAGGTCGAAGGTTTTGGTTAGGCCGATTAAAGCAAAGTAAAGAGTCATCTCCTGTAATCTTCACTTTTCTTGGAGTTGGGTTACTGTAATGATCAGGTCGGAGGTGTATCTGCCGGTAGGGGACTACTACACATTATTGTGTTCGTCTTTTAATGTGTGTTGCGGTTATTGTTCGAGTGTATAAGATTTTTTATTTTGATTATTATCATAACAAATTATGGTATTCACTTGTTCGCTACAATTGACAAAAAAGAACGAAATGGTATCTTGAGATTCTTAAATATCTTAAGACATCTTGCTATACATAGGTATATCCTGAAACAATAACTGGTCGTATAATCGCCATTGTGATACATAGGAGTAAAAATGGAGGCTTATGTATGATTACCGAACCGGAACTGTGATTAACTGTACAAGAGAATTACTAATGCCGTATTTGGTCTCACCACATATCTTATACGATGCTGTAACCACTAATACAGACATAAACCTAAACAAATAGGTAATAATTGCGAAAACGAAAGAAAAAGTTTTAACAAAAATGGGGAATATTACTCAATGTTGTGAATCACGTTTCAAAAAAATTCCTTATCAATACCCAATATAAACAGGTAGAGATATTATTCCGTGACATTATCGCAATCTTCATTTAAATTCATGTTCATATTCATAATTCAATCTCAACTGTTATGTTTCATTCAATAACAAACAATCATCCACATTCGAAAATATCGATATTTTATAAGTGTTATTTTGACGACTAAGTATCGTGTTTTTACCACACGTACTTTTGTTCTTGTTAGGTTCTATAAAGCAAACGTTGAAAATACGTATTGAAAACTACTATTTCGAAACCAAGTTTCAAGTTTCATTTTCGATTTAACGAAACGTTAGTTTTTTTCCAAAACATAGAAAAAACAGGTATTAACTTAAAAAAGAAACATGTTTACCTTTACTGAAGTTCGTAAATTTATCAAGACACTTGACACGTACATCAGCTTTGATTATTCAAAAAGTGCTTGCACCGGTTGTAAATGTATTTCATGCCTATTGACAATATCGACACATTTTATCAGTTGTTTGTGTTTCGTAAAGTGTCGTTGAATTCCGTACACCGGTTATATATTGTAGTATGCACACTGTGCGTAGTAGTCAGTGGTTACATTTTTAAACTCAATCGATATTCTTGTGGTAGAGCGACTAATTCAGTTGTGTTTAAATCAGAGTTTCAATCAAGTTGTGTGTTCAATGAAGCTTCCGATTCTTTAGATTTACCGTTCAAACGCGGTAATCCCTCCTTTATTCATTTGTGGCGTGTTCTGAGAAAACTGGACAAAATGCATGTGCGTAAAGTGTCATCCCAGATTAGCCTGTGCAGTCCGCACAGGCTAATCAGGGACGACACTTTCCGCCTAAACTGGATTTTCACTAAGCAGAGACATCATTTAAACGAAAAATTCCATAAAAGCGGAAATTGTCGTCCCTGATTAGCCTGTGCGGACTGCACAGGCTAATCTGGGATGACAATTTACGCACAAGCATTTTGCCCAGTTTTCTCAGAACACGCCACATTTAAAAATAGTGTTTTGTTTGAGGAACATCCCTTTATCGAATAACGCTAGCTGACTGTAACAGCAAATACTACCCTGATAATGTGTCCGGATTTTTATAATTAATATTATAATTACTACGACAGTTGTTAGTGTGTTGTGTGGATGCATAAAAACGTATTCCCGTCAATATACTAGTATTCACTTTTATTATTGGTCTTCAGTTAAGGTTAGCAGAACAGCTCATTTTTGTTATGTAAGAGAGGCAGGACTGTCCACATCGGTCCATATTATATATGAAAGTATTCGTAAAATGTTCACGGAGGCAGCCGGATAGCTACAGAGTTGGCCTAGCGGTGAAGGAAACACTCTATAAACGAAATAAACAACACCATATTAAACCGTGAGATTTTATCTTTGTTCAAATAGTCAGTTTTTGATCATGATGGCGGATTTTGATTGTGTACTGGGTTGACAAGTCTAAATTGTTACAAAACGGCTAGTTATTATGTTATCTACTTTATCATTTATTATATTCCGTGATGCGTTTATACGATGAATGATCAAGAAATGCGTAGAATTGTGTTTCAAAACGATGCCTTTTTACAACATTTACCAAATTACCGGGAACACAAAAAAGAGAAGAATTTTCGCTACAATTAAATATATTTTTCGCAATTTCAAACATTTACTCGTAACATTATAAACCCATCAACCCTGACCCGGCGCTTGACAACTGAAATTGACGACTTCAAGGACGAGGAATGAAATGTCATTCCTCAACGTTTTTCCAACTTCCCACCGCCGCACAGAGTAGCTCTCACAGTTTTGTCGGATAATAAATTGCAGATAAATATCCGTATACCAAGCAACGTCGTACTAACGAAATATGAAAGTTGCCCATGCTTGAATTTCTGTTTAATAACTGATTGAGCACCCCTTGAGCTGTCGCTTGATAGCTGGAAAGATAGAAAATTCAAAACGGTGATAAATCATGGAAGTACGTGGGATGTCATGTCGTTTTGAAACCATTCATATCTAACGCAAGTTGCAAGGCGCCAAACCAAAACGGGAACATTTCAGAAAATAAACAAAAAACAATGCAGGGGATGCCTAGAAATTCTAGTAAAAATGGCACATATGGTATTTAAGCTAATGTTATATTCAAATTCGATATTGAAATGAAATATTTTAGCAAAGCGAATGTATACAAATGTTCCATATGCTCCAAGCCTCATTGTCATGAAATAGTATGAGACATTTTCTTTTTTGTAACGGGCGAGACAAAAACTTAAACTTCTACTACTTAACAATGTTGTAAGAATCATATCATATGTATACCAAAATAAAATGAATTTTCTAAAATGTAAGCATTGCGTTTAAAAAGGATAACATATTGATTTGGCGGTCGCCGGATAACTTAAATCAATCCTAAAATACTGGAACCGGATGAAGTCCGGAAACATTGCACTGGATAAGACACGAGATCAATTGATACATAATATTATGTAGAGTATAACGAGTTTGTCCGTACGTTTTATGAACAACGTTTTTTTTTGCATATCGTATTTGCAAGTTGGCGCTCAAGTGCATATGAGTAGTCGATTCGCATTTTATACAAATGAATATGCATATTCGCATTATTTTGTTAAATCAAACAATCCAACGAACCAATGCCTGCTGAGATAAACATAATAAAACGTATAAGATTTTTGACAAGCCCGCCTGCGAAAAGCGTGAATAGCAGTAACAATGGTCTAGTATACATGGGTGCTTGCGACCGATCCAACTGGTCCGGACTGGAACATTGGCATATTATGCAATTTTATATATAACAGACTTATCCCAAATGACCACCATAATGAAACGTTCGGTCACGCTGAAGACCCGTCTCATTTCCCTACAGCTACGGTCAATGTCCCATTTAGAGGTCAAATATCAAATTTGGCGATACGACATCTTGTTCGGACTGTAACTTCATCTTGCATCATGCATTGTTTAAATAATAAAACACATGTATTAAACGGAAGTTATGTGTGTAACACCCACCTCCTTACCTTAAAAGTCAATGCCACTTATTTCCTTGTAAGAAAAGCTGATGGTCAAACTTGAGAGTATTGCGCAATAGGTAGTCAAGCACCCACACAATTTTGTTTCATAAGTACAACCTGTCTGGTATAAAATTCCGTTAGCTCTAATTACATTTTACTATGATTCTTAGTACATGTTTGCATTGGTGTATAGCTTTCAGTTGTTTTCCTTCAACAAAGTGCAAAGTTTGTCTTTGAGATTGGAATTTCCTGTACAATGAATGTATTTCATCAATCATGATGTGTGAATGAGCCGTCTTTGCTCTCAAAATGACGATTTTAGACAACGAGAGATCACCCAAGGCTGTGTTATTAGCAAGCCAATAATAGACCGCATTAAATTGTGCAAGTATTTGTTTTGTTTTACTTAAGAAATAATTCGCATACGTTATAGTTTGTTGTCTAATAACCCACGGCCGGAAGTTTAGATGCGTAGGGATTACATCACGAGTCCGAAGCACGAGTGATTTAAAAACAAGAATCTAAACTTCCGGCCGTGGGTTATTCGACAACAAACGATAACGTACAAATTTTTTTTGGATTCCAACACGATTTTTACTAAAGATGTATACAATATATCTTACTTTTCTTTTGTACAATTTTATGTGAAGTTCCGACAATAAAATAACTTTCGGCTGTTCTGTCGATCAGATCTCCGCCCTCAATAACAGTCAAACTGGATGGAAAAAAAACGTGTTATTTCTCCCGTTTGCTTAAATAAGAACAACAACAACTTGTGAAAACTTACATGGTTACATTGTTCACTTTTAATTAACGCATTTGTTTTCACAGCGTATTATTTTGTCACGTGACTTTCATTCATAAAATACCGGATTATTACACTGGTGGAAAATGTATTGGCATGTTTTGTCTAGTTACAGTGCGTGCTTTCAGTGTATAAGCTCCGCCCAAAATTATTGCAGAATAACCAACAGACGATTATCTTCTATGTTTATATGAAGTTTGGCACTTGCCGTGTTACAATGTGTATGATATGCAACAACACTTATATGTAAAGTTTTAAGAGAGTACACATTTAAGTATGAATGTTCGCCATTTAAATAAGACTCGTGTGTTTAAAACGTTAACATAATTAATATTTTATATATATATTGAAGATCTTACAAAAATCTCATTACATAAACACACAGAAATACACATCTATTTTTTAATATGTATACTTCATATCCACACAAACAACAACGAAGAATAACACCTGTTTTACATGTTATGCGGTCTTGTAAACTTTCACCCGTTTTACATATTGTTTTAAAGTGTCGGTAAGATCGACAATATATGCTAATATTTTTCAATAAAATAATATTGGATTTACATGTGTTTGTCAACTTGTTATTGTTTCAATTACAATTCAACTCAATCCCGTCTGCGTTTTCCTTCTTTATGTATATCGTATGCATTTTAGCGTATGCGTTTTAGCCAGCGCAGATTCCGACTGTGTAAATGGGCAAGACAAAATGCGTTAAAACTACATGGCTTGGGCTGATATATGGTTAATTTAAAATAACTGTTTCTTCATTACTACGCTTTAAGTCTTGAAAATCAAATTAAATATGATTAACGATCATATCATTTATAACCACGTTTATACATAAATAAACCTTGAGATTTTTTGAAGTTTTCCACTCGTCCATGACACATAAATGTTAGAAGGTAAAGTACTTCTCGTCACCGACAGTCATTTTGTTATACTTTACATTAGGTTTACTTGTCGATGTAACACGATGGTTGCGATCTATAAAACTCATTTCGTTACGCTTCGGAATTGCAACTTTAAGCTGTGAATTTCACCATTCGCGCCTGTGTTCAGAGTTAATATTTTTGTACATTTGGTTGGATCATTATCTTAAGTACAAAACAAACCGTAAGTTATGGCACGACAGAGGTGGGGAAGACGAATAGAATTTTTTCTAACAACGCTTGGATTTTCTATCGGAGTCGGAGATTTATGGCGCTTTCCGCATTTGGTGATGAAAAATGGCGGGGGTAAGGTGACGTTTTGACTTTGATTGGAGTAAGTAAGTTAAATAAGCGGTTTTGGCATTTTTTGGTACCGGAATATAATATATTGGCATTTTTTGCATTAATAATGCTCATGTATGTTTTCTTAACGTTTTTGTAATTAAACAAAGCGTAAACAATCAATTTCGTCGGACGTTTGACGTTGGCGCCACTCAAGTATTAAACGACAGTAAACTCTCGAAAGCACGGCTTAAATGAAAGCCCGCAGAGTTTGATTGGGTGTATAAATAAAAAAAGCAATAAATGTGGTTAAATTGTGTATTTACTATTGCAAATGTCCTCGTGTCAATACTCGCCAAGCATGGTTGAATATCTGTATTTGTGCGTTATTAGCACTACATATACTATCTGGTAGTGTTTACATTTAATGTTTTGCTTATTGTTGCCATCTGAAAATTTAAACATTTGAATAAAATGTTTGTGCCCGATATAAAGTAAAAACAAATAATCTAAAATGTGTATTTCTTAGTTTCATTTTTACAGTTAAGTCCACTTTGTAGAAAATGGAGGGTACAATGCAATTACATTCGTATTGCGCGCAAGGAGAGAATTCGTAACCTCGTGGAATTTAAAAACAATGTGACAAGCTGGATAGTATAAGACTATACGTTGTCGTGGCCTGAATACGGACGAATCTGTTATGAGTCAATAACATGATTACGGTTGAAAGCATCGTGGGAAAGATAATTTGATAGGACAATCACACGCGTACGATCACAAACTTGACAATCTATTTTACCTTTATCATCATCATGAGCAGCAGCAGTAGAGGCACATTCATCATAAACTGTCTGATATTATTATAGTTTTCACTTTTCACTATATCATTCTCAGGAGCGTTCCTTATCCCGATCGTTATATTCAATATACTGGGTGCAATGCCTATCGTGTATCTGGAGATGATCATGGGACAGTACTCGCAGAGTGGAGCCGTCTCCGTGTGGAGAGTCTGTCCCATCTTTAAAGGTACAGACACCAACTGATTGTTTAGGTTTATTACCATGTTGCATTAAAGTTACACATATTCCTGGATTGTTTGACATGAAACATGCGTAACTATTAAGGAACGCAGCCGTGCGAAATCTTTGGAAACAAAATCATGGCCATTTTGAAAGATGCCAACTGAAGAAAACAATTCATAAATACTCATCTGTTTCATTGCGTCTGTTATTTTGATATGTCTTTGTGGCTTCATGATATGCTTCAAAATCGTTACCGAGTTCTATTAATGACCTTAGTGCGTTCCTACACTCTATAGGTGTCGGTTACGGTACCATGATAGCTTCGTTCCTGTTCTCCATCTACTACGCCGTCATCATTAGCTGGATGCTGTTGTACTTCGTCTATTCACTCTTCCCGAAGCTCCCCTGGGCTTCCTGCGACAACGAGTGGAACATCCGGGAGACGTGCATCGTCGACCACGTTGCAGCAGCCACGAGTAACGTCACCGCGACATCGTCGCCCGCGAACTTTACGTCAGTGTTAACGACGTTAGCCCCGACGATTTCCACCTTGTTGAACAATACGACGGTCAGCGAGGCTGTGCCATTGGGAAAGAGCGAAACAGCGGCTGAACAGTTTTTCAAGTAAGTTGTTATTGTGATGTCACAGAACGTGGTTGAATGAAACCATTTTTTACAGAACGTAATAGCATATTACGGTATCTCCATTAGGTAATTAAATGTCGCGATGTCTATATCACGTGATAAAATATTACCGTATCTCACATGGAAAGTTATTATATATCCCATACCAAACAGACTATGAGTAAATGTCATTATACCTCTAGGGTAAAGTGACATCGATTCTCGAAGAGAAAGTGATTTAATTGTATCGTATTTCACAGAATATGATTAAATTTAAGTATATTGCATTTATCTTGATTAAATTGTATATGTTTTGCACAGACAAAGTGCTTGGATGTCGTCAAACATAAAGTGATTGAACGTTACTGAATACCATAGAACATGATTTCATGTAACCGGATCTCACAGAAAGTGATTTGATTTGTCTATGCGCATTGAACCCATCATTCTTCCGCTTGATACAAACAAGAAGATACATGTAACAGTTAATTTGAGATACCATAATCAAATAAGTTCGCTCCAACCAACAATCGCTCCCTGTACTTTATACACAATGACTAGTTTTCAAGACAAACAAACATGAACTTTTACCCACGCATTCCACGATCGTTTAACAAGTAATGAATTTTTCTGATGTCTGTTTTTGTAATACTATAAGCAAGTTGTTTTTCACTTCAATAATGGAGCTACAGTGACAAATATTTTCCAAATCTATAGTTTATATGTACACGTTAAATGTGCGAATGCAAAATAAATTTCGAGAATATGATTGAAAACAAAACCTGATATCCCCCCTCAAATACAAAGTCAAGGGTCGGCACCAAATATTGGTGTCGTTCGTGTTAGTTGAAACAAACACATGTTTAAGGCTTATTGTTCAGCCATACAGTCTTAAACAATCTAAATTACGCGGTGCCATCCGATGCAACTGAGTGAGACTATTACCTTAATTGACGATGTGTTTTTGGTTATAAATAGCGGAAATGTTACTCGCCCGCTTTAACACTGTGTCTAATATACGGGGCATGAACGTGGAGTAAATGCACGGTTATTTATCTGAAAACGGTTGAAATAAAGCTCCATTTATATACTGTTTTTATCGTTTTGTAATCGTGAAAACGATACAGGCAAATCAGAAAATAATAGATCGTATCCAATTTTGAAAACAGAAACATAATACGCAAACACCAAAATGATTTCTTTATAGAGTCTTTTGTTGAATTAATTATAAAACAAAATAAGAAACTTATTTTCATATTCATATTCCGTTTCAATCTTGCTCACTGTTGGAAATTGAAATGAAGTGTATATTCCCGTTCACAGTTTTTTGCTTTAACAAAACGGTCAACGGAAAACGAGAGGCGTGGCTTTTTGCGTGCATTTCTTTCCGTTAGGTACGAATGTGCATCTTAAAGTCTGTCAGCATGGCATTTTTAAAGAAAATTAATTGCTTACCTTACCTATTGTTTGAAAAAGTATTTTTGAAGAAAGCGGGGTAGGTATAACAGTGATGTCTTTACTAACAACACGATTTAATTACTATCTAATGTTAAACATAGACGCTTACATACAACGTCATACTATGATGGTGTCATCCTTGTTCGAAACTACGTCGATTATTCATTTTAACTTAATTCAGTCTGAACAAAATGTATCAATTTAAGCGTACTTTACTGAACTAAGAGATCGGCAGAAAGGTGAAGGGTTTCTATGTTTTCATATAAGCAAACAAGACACATCTTGATAATTAAAACCGAAACAAATGTAACATAAACATCGATTTAAATTAATAATACAATAATAAAATAAAATAAGTCATTGTATTTAAAAGCTTATTTACATGCGTACACGACATTATTGGAAAGGATCTATCACGTTGAAATATGTAAACGCTAACACAGTAATAAACTTTATCTATTTCTTTGGTAAGCCTACTTTAGCGACAAGTTTATTCACCATGACATTAATTTTATACAACGTAGCAAGCAAACGAAATCCTACTCTCTTAAAAAAAATATGTTAACAAGATTAATGATACGGAAAGATAAGAATCCCGGAGATATGAATATTTAAGCTATACAAGTTCACTTTTTGCAACACTGAATTCAGGTCACTCGTTTCGATTGACTTTAGTTTGTACTTTAAAAACGAATGAACTTTCAAGGTGTTTGTATGTACTTTGCACGACTTATAGACCGTTTCTTCTGTGTTCTTATTGAACCCGTTGTACCGGTGAAATAGCGAGATGATAAAACAATATTAGATTAAAAGAGCGACATGATATGTTATTTATTCAAAGCCACTAATAACGTTATATGTATTACAGTAATGAGCAAATTAAACATTGTTGAATAACAAACAAGAATAAAAGTTCAGACGTATGTACAGTCATATAGTCTTTCATATTTATTTGACAAGCACCCACTATTATGTTCAGATAATTAAATTCATACAAAAAATTAACATAGTTTTTGGTTCTGCAAAATATAAAACAAATTAGTTTTTCGGTATCGGTGTTTCGCCAAGAGTTTGTTGGCTTTAAGCCATCTAGCTTCTATATTTGTTATATAAAATAATTAAAAACCAGATAAAATCATTCTTTGGAATTCCTTGGTTCACTCATCAGATTAATTTTAGTTTTTATTTAAGTAGCTAGTATGTATTTTATTTTCATGCCATAAATATGACTACATTAGTTCCACGATACCGAATGAATATACATACCATAACTTAACAATGTTTTAAAAGAGCTGTTTTTACTGTTTGCATAACTGATAATATAACACACTGTATTTACACGGACCAGAAATCGTACCCGTAAACAAAGCATATAGGACAAATACATTCCTCTAACTGTGTTTTGTTTTCATAGAGTTATGTTGTTTGTTTAAGGTACAAGGCAATGATGTTATCGGAGGGCCTCGAAGTGATGGGCGGAGTCAACTGGCCTCTCTTCGGGTGTCTCGTCGCCATAGAAGTAGGGTGCTTCTTCTGTATTTTCAAGGGCATCAAGTTGTCCGGCAAGGTCTGTTCATGTTTAAATGTGTGGTTTGCGTGTACATATCATCATATGTATGTTTGTGGTGTATATTGGAGCCAATTATTGTTTGTTTAAATCCCCAAGGTGGAAAATGCTATAATTTTATCCAATAGTGATATTCACCACTTACCGGTAGCCTCCCCAATCAAATATATCACAAAGTCGAGAGAAGATTCGGGGCTCGAATTGTAATGTGTATCAACATATCTTCCTATACCGAAAGCGTCATAAAATCCCAGTCAGTATCTCAACAATGCCTTATGTTGTTATTATCTACGGATATTGCCAACTGTATCATGAACACGTTCGTTTAGATCCTACACCGTGATGCATCAATGTTACAAAATAGAAGACAAGTACATTTATTTAAGTAAATTGTCTTCGAATCTCAATAACACAATTCTAAAATATGGTATTTTAGGTGGTGTACTTTACGGTACTTGGACCTTTCGTGCTGCTGTTTATATTTCTGGTACGGGGCGTGATCCTACCCGGAGCGGTGGATGGTATAAAATACTACATAACGCCCGACCTGAACAAACTCAAAGACATAAAGGTAAGGCAAACGCAAACGTAAAACGTTAAATCTGAAAAACAAATCTGATAAAGGAGATAAATATGAATTTGAACAAGAAAATGATGATGAATGGGAGGACGAGGAGGAGGTGAAGGTTAAAGAAGATCACTTCTTGTTAATGTAAAAATAAAAATGTATACGGCGTACGATGTTTGTTTTAGTTGAACCAACACTACCTACACACTGCAACATGTTTAGTGATTTCATTGCCCACTTTGGTTGGCGCCTTACCATAATGCCTATGTCTCAAGAACGTTTATCTTAAGTCTAACCATCGTAGTTTCTGTGTGATAACATCTTTTTTAATTTACTTATATCAGACCTGAGAAATTTGTGTTTGCAAATTCTGTATACCTGTTTGTGACTGGTTACCAGGTGTCCATTTCTTAGATTTACATAACAATGGCTTCAAATATGTTACATAATTAAGAAAACCCAACAGCAAAAGTATACAATCTTGAGTTTTACTAATGAAAATAACGATTAACGTGTATCGTTTCAGATCTGGGCGGAAGCATGTATTCAAGTGTTCTATTCTATAGGACCTGGAAAGGGAGCCATGATCACATTCGCAAGCTATAACCGTTTGAGCAACAACTGTGTCAGGCATGATTTCATTTACTGTATTAATACAATTTTCGAACACTATTTGTGTTTGTTGATTATTAAAATTAAAGCGGTCGAAGTACCAAAACGTTCCAAAGTTCATTGGGTTTCCATTTAAATAGGACCTTTCAAAATTCGAATGAATTCAAGACGGTCGAAAACAAATAACAGAGGTTTAGAACACACAAGCTTAATTTGTTTCATTTCATGGATCTTAAACGTTCTGATTTTCAAAACAGACAATCTAAACTTAATGTTAACGAAGCAAAACAGTCCCAACATTAATTGACTATTAAACATGGCGCAAATAAAATCGTTGTATGTTATATTTTAAATCGGACCTAAAATATACGGGTACGGATTGAACAGTTCCTTAACAAATCAGTCTGCATTCAACGGTGTACTACACACACATTTTTCTTTAAATTGAACCTCGTCATTTGATATATAACGCTGTATTTCCAACGACGATTAACAGTATTTTGATCGGATCATATCATTTTGATCTTCCTATTTAAGTAGGGTTGCAAAACGAGCGATAATTGATATGCCTTTAAAGGATACAACTTTAAAAAAAAAATCCGAAATTCTTGATGCTGCGCTCTACGGAAAAGACGATACCATCTTTTGTTTTCTTTTAATAATGTTATAACTCGTTTCACAGGTATATGTGAAATTTTCAAAGCTTAAAAGCTCTCCGTAGATTGCATCTCCATTTCAATCTATGATTCAATCACAATTTAAACGTTCTAGTAGCCATCTTTTTTTATTAAGAAAGACAATAAAAACAGCAAATGAATTTACCAACTCGATAACGGTACAGCCTTTAAGTTTCAACCCCCGTCACATTGAACTGGAGTCCTCTCTACGACAAAAAAGTCAGTTTGTAGTAATGCCGATATTTATTTTTTCTGAAAGAAATCCATATCCATCAATATAACGCCGAGGGTCCTGCTATCTTTGTTCCATGTGTGTACGCGGCGTTACCACTGCGATCTATCTGCGTACACGCGGCGACCCAAGGGAGGTCATGGCGTTCAAAACTGCATTCGTTGCGTGTCTTACTTTACAGCGATCATGGCGTTTGTCCCACGACTTCACAACGACCATACAGCGTATGCGGTGCTCTCATAACAACGCAGATTTGTTGCAGTTTTTGTTTGTATACGCTTCAACATGCGAATACGTTGTTTGATTTTAATTAAGTCCAACGGCACGGCCTATTCAAGACTAAGGATCGTAGGTGAAGATGGCAAGACACCGACGCCATCTTATATGAGAGGCACAGAGTCGCACTCACAGTCTACTAGCAGTGTGAGACGTATACACAGCCCAGTAAAGGCCTATGATAGAGTGGAACCGAGAACACTCACAACTCTTAATTAAAGCTGGCCTCGTAGTACAATGATAAGGGAAATACAGATAACATCTGCACCAACGAAGGGTGTCGCTATACTTACGCGTTGGTACCGGTCGATACGCACAAGGTATGCGAGATCGGCACAATTGGATCATAGGCAAAGTCACAACGTCCACACTACCTTATTGACATATCTTCTACTAATTGTTGTTACCTTGTCGTTTGCAATTTGTTTCGTCTGCGGCTGTGTCGTCCTCTGGGCTATGTAAATCGTTTTAGTCATTACATCGTTACAACGCAGAGCTTCAGCTTTTTTAAACACGTCCAAAGTAGACTCCGTAAGGCGTCTTGGTCGTTCTCGGCATTTGGCCGCCGTCGAACCTAGTTTCTGTTCCATAGTAAAGCGGTGCTCGTACTAACGAGACTGGTTTGTATTCCACAGGGACTCGGTCCTCATGCTTATGAGACAGGTTCATACTTCACAGTAACGCGCTGACGAATATGGTTTCCATTCCACAGGGACGCATGGCTTGTGCTTACGAAACTGTTCATAATATTACATGGATGCGTAGCTCATTCTCACGAGACTGGTTTTGAATCCACAGGGACGCAGTGCTTGTGTGTTTGACGGATTTTCTCACGGGATTTACGGGAGGATTCGTCATCTTCTCTGTTATCGGTCACGTGGCTTACAAGTCGGGACTGAAAATATCGGACTTCCAACAATCAGGTATAGACGCGCTAGGGTGCCAAGGCGGAATGCAAATGGTACCACTTTCATTCTTCCACCACACCCTAATTTAATGTGTGAACAGCTATTATTTTATACTCTATCCTTTATGTCCCACCCTTTTTGTCCCTTTTTCCTGGCTATTGACGAATTGATAGAACAACAGACAGTATATCTTGATATTTACAGCAAAACCATGTTAGTAAAGAATATACCTCATTGCATTTATGCTCGATCGATGCACGAATATAAATATGCACACAGTTTATCATCAAACGATTTATGAAAGAAGTCACCTTGCCCCTATTCGGGATCACTGACATGTTTTAAATTCCTACATGTTTGGTTTAGGTTACAAATACATTGTTTGGTTGGCCAAGATTAACCAGTTAAGACACTGACCATTATGCATACAGTTATTACAGAATGATTATATATAGATATATATATTGTTGTTGTTTTTTACAAAACACGAACCAAGCCATATATTATTGTGGATTCATATTTTAAATATCCGTAATTCAGGGCAGTCAAGCTCCTCCATCAACCCCGAAAAAAGAAATAAAACAAAGGAAACAAACACGAACAAGAAAGAAAGAAGCAAATACAGTCATAACAAAAAGAACAAACACACAGACAGACAACAAATAAAAGCACACAACCATTACATATTGCCGACATACATTTTGAAAAAAGCTTACTTAGTCCTCTTTGGCATATATTCATAATCTACATATCAGGGTAACTTGTCGAACAACTACGTAGAATATTGTTTATGAAGTGTGACGTGTCAATGATTATTTAGAAGCTTTAGTTTCAAATAAATAGATTATATTCAAATAGTGTCTGATAAAATGCTGTTAAACCATACTTTCCAATCAAGGATTGATGATGGGTTCATCTCTTTTCCGATACTGCAAACTATCCCCTCTCGTTCAACATAGACTTGCCCATTATTTAATATATATATGATCATGTATTTACAAACATTTATTTCTCGACACCTCTTCAGGGTACCAGCTAGGGTTCATCGCTTATCCCGAGGCTGCCAATTATTTGCCTCCCCCTCAACTCTGGTGCGCGCTGTTCTTTTTCATGTCAATCTTCCTCGGAATTGATTCGCAGGTGAGACTGGGAAAATACCATCCAATAAACAAGTAAATATAACATGAAAACTAAGTTTAAATTTCTAAAAGTTTACCATGTACTTTTTGTATCTGTTTACCCTATTTTGGGGTTAAATGTGTTACTTGAAACAAGCATACTTTTACACATGATCCATGGCTTCATCAGTTTTTGTTTCTTAATACAGAATAAAAGGTATGTACATTGATTGCAACGCGTTGGCTGGGCTTGGTCACGGTCACGTGTACATCGTCATAAACTGTCGTCATACTGGTATTATGATAAGTATATCTTTTCTAATTAATAAAGTGCACAGACAAACGTTAACATCATTCAGCACACACTACAAACAATACAAACTTTCAATGATATCGACAGCCTTGTTCGAACATGTCAAATACTTTAGATATGGATATACTTGGATTTCAAAATAGCGGCACATTCTGTCCGCCATCTTAGATTTTAAAAGGGCGGCGCACCATACAAGTTAGTTAATATTACATACAATTAACATTTTTCAGTATCCTTACTACGAGATTGTAGTAACAGCCCTGAAGGACGAGTTCCCAAAGCTGTTTAAGGGCAAGACCACAGTTATGACACTTGTCTTGATCATATGCGGCTTCCTCCTCGCTATACCTATGGTAACAGAGGTAGGCAAAGTCTGGCACTATTATTTCTTGTGTCGGTGTACCTTCCTTTACACATGATCACCAACACCCGTATAACCTTGGTACTTATAGCACTCCAATGGTTCGAGATTTGAATTATGTTTGTTACCATGTCTGCCTTGAATGCTGCCCGTGACCGACTTAAGATAGATCGTATGATTTTCCAACTTAGCCAGTCTTGATATTATAACCACAGTATATTAACGTTAATATACTTTTGGTCACAAAAAAAAACTGTCTTGTCATCATGAAGATAATGCGACTATGATCCGTTCATTGAGTAAAAAAATGTGGCTATGCCTTTGGTGTAATTTTTTTTTGTTTAACCTTCGCTCACCGAGTTTGCAATGATATTGGTACAATCTCTGATTTGTTTTACCTTTGATCATTCAGTTGGTTATGTTTGTTTACTATTTCTGCTTTCTAAAACATTGCTCACCGAGTTGGCTTTGTTTTGATATCATTTCTGCTTTTTAAACATTCCCTCATCGAGGTGGCTATAATTTGTCTATCGTTTCTGATTTCTTAACATTCGTTCACCGAATTGACAATGGTTTGCTACAGTTGTGCCTTTTTGAAGTTTTGGCATCATTTGTGATCGCAATACCTCAATTCCTCGAGTTCGCGATGAGTTTGAAATAATGTCTGCTTTTGCAACTTTTGCTAACCGAGTTGAGTATGTTTTGATATAAGTTCTGCTTTAAATCTTTGCTCACCGAGTTGGCAATTATTTTGGTTTCGTTTCTGCTTGTTCAACCCTCGCTAAACGGATTGACAACGTTACATACCATTTCTTCTTTCTTAACTTTCTTTCAGAAGTAAGTTTATTTTGGTATAAATTATGCTTTGCAAACCTTTTCTCGTCGAGTTGGATAGGCTTTTATTATCGTTTCGTCTTTCTATACTTCTCAACCTTAGCAGACTGATTTGGCTATGTTTTGGAATCATTTCTACTTTTTAACCTTCGCTCACGTTGGCTATGTTTTGGTACCATGTCTACAAGCTTAACATTTGCTCACAAAATTTGCAACATGTTCAAATCATTTCTGCCTTCGAAACATATGCTCTTCGGATTTGCTACGTCGTCATGCCATTTCTGCTCTCTGTTCCTGCTTTCTATATTTTTGATAACAGCACATCCGTTGTTATATATGGACTTGTTTGCATAGTTTTCTTTTGAAGTGTGAAATATACCGTTTGACAAGCCACTTTATCCGTGCCGATAATTATGTTTTGTATACGCTATTGGAGCTTTGATTATAATTGCTATTTTTTTGCAGGGTGGATTGTACCTACTGACACTGGTAGACTGGTACGCGGCAACCTTCTCCATTACCATATTCGCGATCATTGAGCTGCTTGTCATGGCCTTTATATACGGTAAACTACTGTTCAACCATTTAGACAATAATTTATTATGTCATGTACTATTATAGCTTCAACATATACATGATTTAATAATTGCCGTTACTTTTTGTAAGAGAAAACTAAAACGGTTGGGTGATCTTGAACTGGATAATCTTGATCTGGAAACCGACTCGAAGATATCCTTCTATGTATGAAGGCATTGACTGTTAACTGTACAACTTGTTTCTAAATTATTACATAGTGTATTTTACAATGCTTTTATTGCAACGCAGGTGTACGAAAGGTTGATCAAAATGTGTTTGAGATGTCTGGGCAACGCGTCCCGTTATTTTTCAAGGTCTGCTGGTATTGCCTAACGCCAGTCCTTTTGCTGGTAAGTACTCTTTCTCAATTTTCTTTAAAACAAAACATGTTAAGGTGAATTATATGTTTTAGATATAAATAGACACGTACGTCTTTACCCCCGCCCCAACATCTCTCCATTATGGTTCATTATTGCGTCACCATTTCGAGCAGTATGAAACTACGACACATTTGATTAACTCTAACCCATTTAGTTTAAATTAAGAAAACGTGGAAACAATGTCAAATGTCTTGGCGGGATTCAAAACTGGAATAACACGATCATACAAGTCCGCGTCAGCTGGAAACAGCTTCGGAGAGTTATATTAAACTCGTACACGAATATCTCAGTTGATTCTTTCTTTTTTGAAAATCAATTATTCAGGATGAATCACTTTAAGGTTCGAATTTAACAGTGCTCTTACTGTCCAGGACAGCCAAGTAACTGGTCAGGGAAAATACTTTAAAATACAACCTGTCCGACATGTGACAAACACAATAGATCTTAAATTGAAACTTGGTTAATATCAAGTAATAAACTGCTCAGGACTAATAACAGTTACAGTGTAGCCGACTTGACACGTGGACATATATGTAAATGTCCAGTCATGTCTGATACTCTAACCCTTATTCAGGTGACCCTGGGGTTTACAGTGTACACGTACGCCCCTCCCGTCTACAAAGGTTACGTCTACAAGCCGTGGGCGGTCGGGCTGGGCTGGGTCATATCGGCCACCTCGCTGGTTCCGATACCACTGTACGCAGTATACGCGTTGTACCAAACACCCGGGACACTGCTGGAGGTACGTTTACACATAAAGAAAGCTCTTTTATAATTCAATGTGTATACCCGCGGTTAATACGATATTTCATTTTCAAAAATAAGATTATCTGTTCACAGATATATAATAAATTGTTGCTTGATACATATGTCTCGTTTTTATAAACGCGATCAAAAAATAATATTTTTTATAAAATTTAAAGGTGGTCCTCGCAGTAAATCAGAAGTTGTAAAATCGTTATAAATGAAATATAACACTCTTTCTTAATAATCATCTGCTTTAAAAGGGGAATGTTTATTTATGTCCTAATACCTTCCTACATTTAGGTGGAATACCATCGATATGCCCTTTAACGATAATTATTGAACGGTAACCCGGATTGGAATTGAATTATTATTTGTCAAACAAATAATGGCAATTAACATTTGTTTTGGTATCGTCGTGCCTAACGAAGCGGTTAGTTTACCTTCTACGAACGGACATACGAAAAAGACAATTGCTTAATTCGTACCAAACGGATTACAGGGGCAATAAATCCATATATTTTGGGTTCTTTTGGTTTGGAAACTGATTACAAAGCAATACGATGTATGCGTATCTTCAGAAATACGCATTCAAACTTGATTTTTACGTTTTCAGAGACTCAAAGTTAACCTACGACCAAACGAACTGTGGGGACCCCCAGGCGACGTGCGCGAAACTGAATCCAAGGATGAACAGTGTCGACTTCCGGCGAAGGAAAAGTCAGACACAATAACTAATGGGGCGCAACATATCGAAGAGCACTGTCATGATAACTCTTCGTTCAATACTCGTTTGTAGTGACTATATTAATTTTTGCTCTAATGGTTTAGTTTGTCAATGATATATTTTTATTTTTCCTAGTTTCGTGTTTGTAGTAATTGTAGAAAATGCTATAATTGTGTTTATTGCAATTCCTTCTGTAAGTCCAAACAAGGTATTGTGGTTACAGTTTGGTTTTTTCTACAAGTTTATGAATTTCTTTTGTTTAATTCTTAATTCCTATGCATAATTTTATTTTGATAATCTTCATTAAAAAGCATTGCAGTATCTAGTTTAAAATAATCAGGCCCTTTTGCTGCATTTTATTGTCAATACAAGAGTGTTCGGTCTTGTGCCCTGGTTTTATTGTTGCTATACTAATGGTATTACATATTATATGTTAGATAAAGTAGTAATCCAGTGTACAAAAAAAATAACCGGTTTTCCTCTTGAATGCCCTGCGTACGTTTTCGCTCTGTGCGAAGTGCTCTCGATATGTCAATCAGATTGCATGAATCGAGTATGGATTTTTTTTTCACACTATTTATGTGTGAATCGTGTATCTTTCTTTTTGTTTATGTTTGGATTAGGTATTGTATTAAAATCATCTCCAATTATATATTGTCTATCCATATTTTGCAGAAGATGTATTTTCAGTTTATCAAAATGACATGTTTCATCTTTGTTTAGCCGTTATGCATGTATTAAGGAATATGTCTTGATTATTAATAATTGCATCTAATGTACTTAATCTACCGGGTATTATTTATTTTAAATAGTATATACTTAAATGATCTTTATTTGTAATTAAAATTAAAAAAAAATCACAATATGATTGTTTCCCAGTGTAAAAACCTATTCCACTCCATTATGATTGACATTCTTTGTTGTTAACTCACAGACACGTGTTTCTTGAAGTAAACACAGTCAGTAATTATTCTCTTCAAACCATTTGAATAAAAAATGAATTAAATTATCATTGTTTCAACCGTTGTCATTTAGATAACATTTTTTTCATACCTTTTGTTTCTTTTAAAGTTTGTATTGTTTTGGCGAAATTGCAAAGCAATGACTCTTGCCTATTAAAATCAAAAGAATACATATTGATTTCATGTTATTATGTGTATTGGAACTTTGAATTTATTTCTACTTGACGTTTAAAATAATATAATCTATGTTATTAAAAATAAGGTAGATATGAATATGTGTACGAAAACAACACAACAATAAAAATACGTATTAATTATGAGCATTGCAATGCATATGAAAATAAAGCAACAGTCAACATACACATGAACAAGACAGCAGAGGTTCAATTAGTACTAATTTATTCCATATTGAGAGTAGCCAACACCAACATTTATATTTCACCTGGTTGCATTACAATATAATGCAGTTTTAAAACTTTACCAGTTTTCAATCATGTTTTTCAACTATTGAATATACTTAGTTGTGATTGTTAAAACATTAAATGAACAATATTTCATCTTCATGATTTATGATTATGTCTGTATAAACCAAAAACCAATGTGTGTTCACGCATATACCATTCACAGGCGCTCGATGGCAATGAATCAATCATTCGACTATCCGTTGTGACATTTTTTTGATGAATGCAGCTGCAGCCGTGATTTTTATAAACCTGTTTATTATTTTCATACACATACTTAATAAAAATCTTCCGACAAAACGTCTTCTTAAAAAAAAGTTAGTTCGACTATGTATATAGACATTGAAAAGGTAAGCCACTCGCCATTTTAAAAAGCAACGGAAGTGCCTCATTACCCATAATTACATCGCTGTCACCCCGCTCGCTTATTGAAATGCGCGCGCAGGCCGGGAACCTCGCTCTTTCTCTACAACAAATCACTTCCACTTTCATATCACAGCTTGACATGTGTACACCATCATGCATATCGGGGGTACGTCCATATTTCTCAGTCATTGTCTCTATAATACACGGTTTCCATGTCCGATCTTGCTAAATTATTTCAATTGCATATGTCCTTTTTCAATTGACAACTTGCATCCAATATTCTTTCTTCAATTATCGCTCCGAATTACATAAAGTAGAGAAAGAGCGAGGTTCCCGGCCTGCGCGCGCATTTCAATAAGAGAGCGGGGTGACAGCGATGTTATTATGGGTAATGAGGCACTTCCGTTGCTTTTTAAAATGGCGAGTGGCTTACCTTGTCAATTTCTATATACATAGTCGAATTAACTTTTTTTTAAGAAAAGGTTTGTCTGATGAGTTTTATTGATTTAGTATGTGTATGCATTATAATAAACAGGTTTATAAAAATCACGGCTGCAGCTGCATTTTTAAAAACAAAGTCACAACGGATAGTCGAATGATTGAGTCATTGCAATCGAGCGCCTGTGATACCATTAACTCACACATTACAATATATGAAATATATAAAATATAAAATATACCATAGTTTTAAGAGCTGCATCATTTCCACAGATGTGATCCAATGATACTTAAGTTACCTAGATGTGAAAAAGAACAAGTTAAAATAACACATTTGTTAATTGAATCTTTTATATGCATGCCGGTATTTATTTATAACATATTTCTATGCTCACATATATTATAACAAGAACCTGGCTGTGGCAAAAAAATCTCGTTAAAATGAGCATGTTTTACAATGTCATGCACACACGATCAACTCACTCCAACAACACCACAGAGTTATTACAGTTATTACATTATATATTTGAAGCTCCTAGTTATTCTATAACAGATGGACCTCTATACATCAATAACATGTGTGCCAATAGAGACAAAAATAACCTGGTTACATACATTACATGATATATAGTATTACAAGTCTCTAAATTTTTACAAACATGTTTAAAAATATGTAATTTACCGATCTATTGCAATTTACATAAATATGATTACATTATTGGATACTGCTAAGTAGAATCCAGTAGTTAGTTTTATATAACATAAAATGTACAAGTTCATACATGGACGTTACATGCTGTAACAGCTTACTTTTTGTCTACTGTAGTAGTCTGCATATGTACAACTATTCATATGTTTAAACTAAAGTGTACTAAAATTAAATACTAAAATACAGTTTTGATAATGTTTAAACTATCGCTATAATCAAATAAGAGATAGTACGGTTGTAAAATACACACAAACAAACACACAAACAAACGAACAAAATCCCAACATATGTGTTCCGAATTGTTTACGCAGCCATTGACCTACCAAAAGTGTATTTATCTTTAATGTAACGAAATCTTATATCTGATAAAAGTGCATATCACGTATAGTGGTCAGTTATGGTCTATTGTAATTATCCCATTCTCAAGAAAGCAACATAAAAGGGAAAAAAATATAAGTTTTACCGGTATGAAAATAAGGCAAGTCTTTCATTAACAACATTGCCATTGATCCAAATTATGTTTTAATCTGTGTACACTAAGTAATAAATGTAATAACACAATACATTACGCTATATTTATTTATATTTTTTAATATGATGCATAATGTTTGATTTTTTTTAATAAATTATATTTAATTGTATGCATTTGTTTTGCAGCATGCATTTTAACCCAACTACTGGCATTGAAAATGTACAAAACCACGGTTGATTGACCACTTATCCTAGTGTACACAGCTGCACCTGGATTAAAGACAGGCATCTGTAAATGTACATCAATACTCATGTTGGTAAACTTCTCAAAATCGGTTAGGCCCCACACAATCATTCCGTGTTTTGCCCATGTTGTCGGTATCCTTGGGGTTAAATTCAGATAAGCTTACCGGAGTAATTATGAATGAATAATGTGTTTCACAGCTCTATATATACCGATCTGCTCCATTCCATTGAGAATATATAACAAATCATTTCCTATATAAAATTTCCAACTCTGAGGTTAAAACCAACGTTTTTGGCACTCCAGAAAAAAACACAACATGCCCATTCAAAGGAGATAAGCCAAATTGTTGTGTTATTACAATATTCAACTTTATTTATTTTAAAATACAGAGATATTAGCTTTTATTTCTGGTAAAAATAAAAATGTCATGCATAATCCTCATAGTGCTGATTTTAAGTATACCAAGCTATGATAAAGTATTTTGAGTACGTTGTGAGAAACGGCAGTATTCAGTTTTCAGGATAGACCGACACATAGCAGGCCTTCAATACAATACGTGAAAAACTAGGATAGGGCACTTCTATCAAAATTACATCATTTTCTACACTCTTCTTTTGTCAAAAAGCACTCTTTCGATATCACCTTTCATATTCCTAAAATAATGAATAAACTAAATGTTAAACACACAAAAATAAAAGACATCATAAGATTACCAACAACAATGAAGCAAACAAAAGGTTAACTCAAAAATAACACTATAGACAAGTTCAAATGATGTTCTTGTTCAACAAACCATCATTAGCATAATGCACTTTATTCATGTAATTGTACTCTTTTTATTTATTGCACTTTGACCTACTGAATACTGCATATCTCTTTGGCGGCCGATCAGGAAGAGCGGTATACGAGTGTTGTGATGCAGATGGAGCTGTTTTTGTTGGAGCTGGTGGTAGGGGTTTTAGCTGGGCCGCTGACGATCGAATTGAACTTGATGACAGAGACGCGTTTACAGACCTTTTTGGCGGCAAGGGCCTCTTTGGTGGCAAGGGCATCTTTGGTGGCAAGGGTGGTTTCACTTCTAAAGAAAAAGTCTTATCCCCAGTGTTAATTATACTGAATCAAGTATTCAGGGTAATAGCGTTTTTCTCGAAAAGAATAAATATACTCGGATCATCTACTTTATCTACGCATTAATCATACAGCTCATGGTGTTTGCCCGGTTTACTTGGAGGCCTTTTGTACTCCCTGTTCCCTGTGGTGTAGTTACCAACGAGCACCTGAGCCTCGAACATGAATCTGTCAAGCTTAGCTGACGGCTTTGTGTTCTTCTGACTGTACTTGGCATCTCTAGCAAAATACGCCGCCTCGCCATAAACTGTTGCATTCTTTCCGCACAAACGGAAGTCAAAGTTATTGATACAGATTCCCCGCACAGTATCCAAATTGTCACTTCCGTGAAAAAGGTAACGCTTATCCACTGGCTTTGTATCCCCAAGTCGCCTCTGGTTATTAAGCATGCTTTTCCCCTGGCTGAAATAACCTTTTATATGGATTGTATTGTACTTCACTCAAACAAATACATATTAAGTCGTACTAAAATAATAAATACTAATAATGTTGATGAAATCATAATTATACGCTTTTGAATATGTGATTGCAATTTCGGTTGTCTCAAACCAAGAAGAAATGTGTTTATTATTGTTAGTTCTACACATGAGTAAGTGCCGTCCACACATAAATACCGTGTTTAATTAATGTGGTCAATGAGTTTTGGTTTACCTATACACAAATAAGCATCTAAAGTCAGGATTAAATCTTTAAGCAGAACTCTGTGTTGAAGTTTTTGTATGATTTTTAAAACAATTAGACACAATGTCTACTGTTTTGTATTCATAATTGAAGTTGACAATGACTACTTTGTGAAAAAAGGATGATTTTTTCCTTGACCACAACCAGTCGTAATCACAAAGTTCAACAGTATATGGTTTTGTATGAAGCATATATTAAAGCATAACAATTTATTCTCCAACGTTTCAGTGGAAGGCATACCATAATTTATTCTCAATGTATTTAGTCAAAATTCGTTTGTTTTACATTTAAGACACGTTCAAATGGATCCCAATACCTTATACAAAATCCCAAGTTAGAACTCGTTATATGGTATCTACAGGACTATTGATTTACATCCATGTAGTGCAATACCTTTTTAAGTTCATTAGCGGAAACGTTCCTTTTTCCTCATATTAATTAATGGTGGTTGACGTCGACCCAAATCATCTAGTCTGAAAATAAGGACACAGTCTCGTATAAAGATGTAAATTCGTAAAGTTCCGTTTTAATAGCTCAACTTATTCTCACGTCTGACAGAAGACAAGAATCATGACGCTTAATCTACAACCGGACTACAGCCCAGCAACTTACTCAAAACCAATTACCGATTGTATTCTATTTGCTCTATTTAAAACACGGGTTCACTACTTAAAATTATAAGATATTCCTTTAAAACTTAAAAAAACCAAGAGAGGAAGTATAACGACTCTTAATGGACTGACTTTGTGTATGTAAAGCGTTAAACCACACAATGCAATAAACTTACTTGCAGAATGCAGATCATAAAGTGTGATTCTAAACTCGAAACACCGCTTGCACAACATGCTGATCAGAAGACATCGTTCGGTAGAAATTGTTTAATACCTGTAATACAAATTATGAATGTAATGAATATATGTTTGGAATTGAATGTACATGGTCATGACATTAGAGAATATTTAACATTATACACATCGACTTCTATTTGGACAAATATGTTATAACAATTAAATAATGTTCACACAATCTAAAACGTGCTTTTATTCCTATAAATACTGCATTGAAATGGATACCTTATGCAATCTTAAAACAACAGAGAATGAATTCCGTCGCCGTTTAAAACAGCTACCCGAATTATAATTCGTCGAACACTCCATTTCGTTGTTCGTTCCAGGTATGACAGTCACCAACATTAGTGTACCAGGATATTAATGATTTTCCAAACAATTATCGACGAAAGTTCATGTTACAAGTAAAAACTAAAAAGGTTGTTTATACAGATAATGTATATAACAGTTCAAAAACAGGTCATATGATTTAAATAACATTTTTGCAGCCACAAACCTACACCAGCTTAACACCGAAAAAGAAAGTCGGTTTAATCGATTAAATGTAATATAAAACAATTGACTTCTAATTGCTAAAAAAAAAACTTCGACGAGCAATATTCACTTTTTTGCAATCTGTATCTGTGTGGTGTAACAGTACAAGTTCAAACGGGTGAGCTACATCCCAAGGCATCCAAGACAGAGGAAGCTCGACATCAATCTCATGGAGAGGACCTGGACACGGCGGTCTGAAAGCCGATTAATACCCATATGAAAAGGCACACACCGTGCGTTACTAGATAGTGTATATATTATGGCTTCTCAGCTGTATGACAATCCAGGTGTTTAAACAAATGAACAATAATAAACTTATTTTGTAAAAGTGTTTGGTGTTGACTGCGTATACAATATTCACGAAACAAATTATATGAAATTTAACTATAGGTGTCTAAATGTGTAAACAAGGATAAAGACAACTTGTTTACGCTGGAATGGCAATCCCATCACTGTACGGTTCACATAACGACATATTGCGATGTTTTAATTTTCTGATGGCTCCAGTATCCAAATTTGTCTGGGTCATGCGAATGAAATCAATTGAATAGTTCCACTTGTTATTCTCTCGTGAATACAGGTAGATACGCTGAGTAGAACGAAACTTTTTCTCAAGGGTTTGTTGAAGAGAGTCCTGCGGAGAAACGTATTATTTGATGAATATTCAGTATTCACATGACCACTGTCACACGGAGTGCTAAACGTTGCATTTATCGCAAAAGGCGACACAAACGAACCATAATTGTAACGTAATGTCCTGGCGCATCAGATGCCAAGTAACAAGTAAAACAAATGTACCATTTACAGTTACAATCGACACTTACACAAACAATTAAAAGAAATACACCAACACAATCATTCAGGCAAAAATTATGAAAAGGTCGGGAAGTTAGAATATAATGTGATAAGCTTATTACTCGTACAGGTTCGAAAGGCTTCCATGTAATATCGCTGTCTTGCCAGTACCATGTCCACTGCGGTAAATCCACCATCTTTAAGAAAAAAAAAGTATAAAGTTACATTGATAATATTTAAATCACCAATACAATATATTAACGAATAAATACACATCATACCATACAACATGTTTAGTGTGATGTATATTGTGATGTATAGTGTGATGGTAATTGTATTGTATATGGTGATGTCTATGTGATGTATATTATAATGGCTATTGTGATGTCTATTGTGATGTGTATTGTGATGTATATTGTGATGTATATTGTGATGTATATTGTGATGTGTATTGTGATGTATATTGTGATGTATATGTGATTTATATTGTGATGTATATTGTGATGTCTTATGTGATGTATATTGTGATGGGTTTTGTGAGGTTTATTGTTTCCATGGTCCAGTATTATGTTAATGAGCGGAACATCAAAATATTGCTGCCGCGGCCGCTGCTCCTGCGGCTCATATTGCTAATGGGGCTCCTGTTCCAATTCACTTGCATTGCATTCCCGTGCTATTGCGTGAGTATGCTTCATTCTTGAAGCATCCGGTTTGCAAACCTTTTATATATTTGAAGTAGATAATGACATTGCTGTGAATTTGGTTTAAGTTTTGTTCTCATCCGTAAGTTAACATATTTTGAATCAGTGTGTCAACCGTCAGTAGACGTATTAAGCATGCTTAAGTATTTAAGTGAATCTAATGTAAACAAAAAATCTGCACGTAAATTCAAATTTGCGTAATTGTATGTACGCTCAATACTGTTTAAACATTGTGTACTTATTTTAGTTTGCTAATGTAATTGGGAACAATGTCTAAAACTTGACATGTACTGGAAATCATCAAATCATATTGCCCTTTTTGACAGAATGTCGGCAATCGGTGTTAGGGCCTTGAACATAACAATTGCCATAAATGAGCCAATGTTAAGCATTGCACGATCTTATTTCAGATTTTGATTTGTCCGATGGTGCACTGTCATAATATTAGCTTAGCAGAATATGAAGGCTATCAAGTCTGAATTGCGAAACAAGTATTTAAATTATAGGCATATATGGACTGTTCTTATGTAATTCAAGACACGCGTTGTAGTTAAAATCACGCGATATAACAGTTTGTTTGGTTTAAGGGATGATAGTTCTAATTGTGCTGTTTATGTGATATAAATCCCGTTTTTATTCGAATATCTGAAAAAGCATACACGCATCAGTTACAACAAATTTGCGTGAAACTAAACTGCCGAGTACGCCCTTTAAAAAGAACAGTTTCATGTAAAAAAAAACGCGCAGGAGAATTTTAGTAATTTTATTGATCAAATTAAGTGTTAATGTCGCATTTTTTTTTTCAATGTGGTGATTATGTCAGCAACTAAATCTTGAATAAAAGTGCAGCATATCAATTGTACTCATTGAATTATAGTCAATCGAACTTATCAAATTTTAACATGGAATAAAACTAAATTTAAGTAATTGTACGTCAACGCCTAGACCAAATTTATATTAGATTTTATAATCGTTTCGTGTTGTATGAATGGAATAGACTTGAAACTGAAGCACATACCGGACTGATAGCTCTGGTTTCTGTAGTCGAGTACTGTCCAAGATGCATTGAATCTGGAAATATAATCCATTGTTAAAAACATTCGTTCACAACAGGTTAGGCTCTTCATAGCGACACCACAGTAAGTGTATCACCGTGAACAAACTCTTGCTATAAATAGTGTTATAGAATTGTCATTACCGTGCAGAAATGTGACGATATATATAAACACTTATCCTTTCTTGCAGGTTTATTGAGATTTCGCCCATACTGTTGAGAGTTGGGCTAAAGCGTTTCATGTTAAATAATTTTACAAACTTTATTATCTCTTATTATTCTAGTTAATAGATAAAGTGGGAAATAAAATGCAAACATTAAAGTCAAACAAAAACAACTAACTAGACATATTTATCAAAGTTAAATTCCTAATAAAAAGTTTGAGTTAAATTTGAAAGAAACATATTATACATTTCGCGCGTTCTATCGCTATATTTATAATAACCCTTGAATTCAGAAGTAAAACAAATACACGCGAAAGTACTCATATATCTGAATGATCAGCAGATGAGCTGTAATTGCAGTGTGTTATTGATCTCTTATACACCCTTATTATGGAATAATATTCTTCGAAAATCGGCGAAGAAATATGATTTCTTTCAAGAATAGCCCAGTTCGAAATGTGTTCGAATTTTGCTCGAATGGGGTCAAACACTACGTCACCATGTAAAATCTTTGTTTGATGTGTGTTGTGTGGATCCGTAAATATATCTTAAATATTATCACATTTCAGTATTAGAAAGCTGAAAGCAGTATAGATATTTTTATGAGGATGAATCATATTTGATATCTTTGTTACACCTTTCTGTAAATTACTTATTTGATACTTTAACATCTTTTACTCATTGGTCACATTTCCTTGTATACTAATAACTTCGAAAAAATACTCGTTTAAAATAATTTCCAACATTTTGGACACTTGTACAATAAAATTGTGAAGTATTCGATTGATTCGTCGAGTTTTGGTCTTTATGATATCATTTTATCCTGCTTAGATAAAGCTGATTGAGATCGTTTTCTATAAGTATTAGGCCTGTGATTAATTCTGGGGCAAGTGTGAGTTTCTGCAAGTAGATTAGACCAACGAAGTGGATAAACTAAAGACATTCTTTCCCGTTAGAGTTTCCGGAGTAGCATTGTTTGATGTGCTCAAGACCACAGCAGTGTGATTTGTGCTGTATGGATGAATTAGAACGTATCCCCGTAGATATCGTAGATATCGGCAATGCTTTCATATTTCAGTCGTCAGAGGCTGTAAGAAGTAGAGTTTTTTTATTCCTTATATCTAGTTCCGTTGTCAATTTCTATATATGCATCCCTTACTTGATAGTTTCATAAATATATTATACAAGGACCATTGTTATATACTATTAAATCTTCATCAGATCTCCTAATTATTATATGAAATTATTCACGTTTCTAAATTGGTTATTTTTTTTTTATAGTTTTCGGTATTGATCGTACTTCTTCGTTTTACGTTTTGATTTAGCGGGAAATTAACTTGTGCATTGCAAGGTTTCGTGGCGTTATAAAGGTGTATAGAGGCATTCTTTGCCACTCGAGGTTTTATGGGCAGCAAAGAAAGGTCGTTTTCCCGCCCACCCCCTTATTTGGTTAAATTTGCTATATCATATGTATGATATTTGTTCATATTTTGTTTTGGTGTCATTAATTTTTATTTTCAGAATTTACGTCTGTGAAAGTTTTAAGAGAAGTATTTCAGATTTTAATATTAGATGCAGTCAAGGGTATCATTTTGTTTATTGATATATCAGTATCACTTACCTGTTGTCTCCTTTGCTGTAACTTTATTTAGTGTATTTTCAGTTACCAAGATGCCTTTAAATTTTGGGTTTCCGCTTGTTTCAAACAGTCAATCATCAGTACTCCGTTCCATGAACAAACACGCCCAGGGTTATTGCATTTGGATGAAGTCCGCCTTTTCAAGATTCTATTGAATTTGTATTGTGTTGCCAATAACATGCCGTATACCTATCTGTTGTGTTACTGATCGATTTTATTTTAGAAGCAATTTAGATTAGGGAATAATTGATTTACTCACAATGAAATAGTGAGTAAACTAGATTTCCGCTACCTATACAAAAACTAGTACAATATAATTGTATGTTATACTCAATGTATACGTCGTGTTATGGAATTTATGTATGTTTCATTTATGTCTGCATATGTATATTTGGTTGAGATTGTTAAAGACGAGCGTTTGGTTTGTGATTATTTCTTGGGTAATGGTGAGGTTTAGTTTACCCTCAAACCGGTTTAAACCACCAATGAATTTAATTAACAGTTTCAAGGCGGCGATCCAAGTTTGTATGTTTATAGTTGTGTTCTAGTAGATGACTTCAAACAATATGCCGGCTTTTCCGGGGTGAATTTTGTAAACTCGCCATAGGCACGACACATTATATATATTACATTATTTACGATAACATCGATTCATGCATGATTTTTTTGAAGGGCACGAAAAATAATGTAGTAGAAAGGGCGTGATTTCTGACTGAGTACAGTTTGTTTTACTTTCTAATGCACGAAGTTTAAACTCCGGGTCATTTCAATATACTTGGTGACAATGTGTCCCGCCTACATGATCCAAATAATGAATGTGACGCAACATTTTGATAATATGTCTAGATCCATTAATTAGTAATATCAACCGATGTATGCAGTGTTGTTCCGGATTTGTCAACAAATTTTAACTGCTTCGCACCTTGTCTTATAAAGTTGCAGAATTCTTTTTATTCTTTTCAACAGTACCTAAACATAATTCGCCTTTCCTTCTACATGCTAAGTGAAATCCTCCCAACGCGCTTTAATTTTTCTTCCGCCTTACACATGTTCTGAAATACAAGACCTAAAGTTTATTAATAACATGATAAATAATAAATTTATTATGGAATAATACATTGTTTTTGTACGGAATCATTTTAGAATATTATCTTTCTGAAGTTTTAGAATTTTTTTTTCTTTCAGGATTTGTTTAGAAACACTCAAGATCGAATAGAACTCGTGTGACCTTTTGACGTAAGTAAAACAGTTATTTACGATAAAAACATATCATAAAAAATGTAAATACCAGTAGGAAATGACACAATGTGTAATAGCCTAACAGTCCATGAATGATGTAAGTATGCGTGCTTTTGAGTTTAAAAGCACAATCCTGAACAAATGTAATATAAAGCTTACTAATAGGGACTTGAAGACCCCCACTCAAAGATGGGATTTATGGGACATGTTCTTTTTGAAAGCAATATTTTTTGATATTATTTTGCAGTTTGGTTTCATAGAGACTGTAGGTTATTTGGTCATGTACTTACATTTTATTTGGGTTTCCTGCAAATAAATATATCGTCTAAAAAACAAACGTCAACAAGTGAATATATTTAATAGAAACTGTATCTATCAATCTTAAAAACACTTCGTCATATTGTTTGCATCAATATAATATTGTATATTGTAGTATTCCTTTACATAACGCTTCATCTGCACCAGCAGGAAAGAAACCTTATTATACAATGCGGTATTTTATTTGTAGCAAGATACTGATTGCCACAAAACAAGGCGATGACACAATACGACGTTACTTACAACTCACAGCTTGTTATGACTGTTAATAAGACAGCATTGATTACATGACCCAAAGATACGAACTACTGCATCTACACAGCACATACAAAACCGTTGCAGTAATCAAATATAAAAATGTAAACCTTCAGATGCATAAACACGAGACAAACCTTTATTTATTGTAAGGAACTAATTGCCACACAACGAGTCGTTTCGATGACACAATAAGACGTTACTCAACCGCTGCTAGCCTCTGTGAACTGGAAATTTTACTTTGTCCAGAACAATATTTAAAATAATGGATGAAATATGTAAGACATTTGACGAACCATAACGAAATAAAAAGGCTACCGTGTCGCAAAACAGATCCGATAACTTAGGTCAAATGTCAAGTTGACAATCCAATATCAATATGACACATTAATCCTAATCAAACTGTACCTACCATAACTTTGAAAAGATTCTTAAATCTAGAAATGATAAGGATGATAAGCATGATGACATACAAGAATGTATCAGTCCACTTCGTAAAATGTCATGATCACAAAATCCGGCAAAACGCCACAACACAAATATTTAATTCGTTGCTATATTGAAATAATATTAATTATATAACTTGTAAAAACCTTATTTAAAATGAATATGAATATTAAGAGATTGCTACCATGCAATCATATTCTTAAAAACAACATAACATACTTGTTTATGAATATGCATATTTCTGTCAATTAATTCAATTGAACAATGCACATTTATACACATCTCAACTCAATTGGATTGCGAAAACAAAACTATATGAACTTAAAGTGACATCGTAAACATAACGAACCTGTCGTCATGACGAAACTTTGTTGGTGTGGCATCGATTGACTTCAAAAAACGAATACATCTGGTTCATTCATCGTCGTAAGTGAAACTGAATAGGAATAATTATGAGTGAAAATGATGTTGGTCCACCAACTTTGGCTTTTAAAATCTTTACTTGTTTCCTCATAATTGCTTCATAATATTTAATATTACCACCATTATTATCGGCAATCAGCAATACCTTTAACGGTACATGTCAGTGGTTATTCTACAAATAAGAAAGCAAATTGTTCAAAACCAGTATATATATATAATGTTCGCATGGCAAATGTTGAAAACCAAGGATTAAAGACCAATGGAGGGCAAGCAAGTAATCATAAAAGCACACCGTGAACAATTAAATTAATCAAACAATCAACGCCTTTAAACAAATCAAACATGAACAAAAAAGTCTCATATTAAAAGAGGCAGTAACGGCAACCTAATGTCTAACAGAAATATTTTGTTATACTATGAAAAGGAAGTGTACCATTTATTGTAGTATACAGAAAAAATAAAATTGACGCATCAAATAAAATGAAGATAAAACATTCATCCTAATAAGATAATCTAAAGATGCTTTATACAAATAGTGTTCAGTACATATCACACAATGTAATATGGTTCAACATCAATACATACTACGAATGATGAACGTAAGGTTGAGCATTTAAGACATCATAAATCGACCTATGAGATTAAAAAAATATTTCAAAATCTATTTACTAGTTCTTATAAGAATGTCAAATATTTTAAAATTGACAAAAAAGCTAAATAAAAAACACATTTAGATGCTTATTTAAATAAAATTATGACTTTTCTACTATATATTTTCATGATATTTAGGTCAGGAATAATCTACCCTAAAAGCTCATTTACTCACGGACATACATTTATATTATTATTATTGTGAAATTCATGACGTGCTGAATATTATTATTTACAATGTGAACATTAACTCTAACAAATACAGGTATTTATTTGTGTAAACACGTTATTAACAAAAACAATTATGTGGTACCAATAACATAACCACGAACACATTTATTTTTGTGTAAAAAAAGGGAATTTGTTTAAATATTGTTTATTTGTGTAATACACATAATTATTACATCATGCTATTAAAAAGAAAATACATAAATTAAGATAGTATTAAACGGGTATCGATTGTAAAGGATGACACGAAACAAACAAATATATCTCTCCTAAGCGTATGACATGAAAATTTGCCCAGTTAGCATGAATCTTACGAAGGAAACAAGGTTACTCATATACAAATCATACAAGACTTTCAAGTCACATACATGATCTACATAGTGCAAGTATATTGACACAGATTTTAAGAGTAGCCCTTCGTTAATACGCAAAAGCCTGTTCAGGCATTGTTTCAGGTAATACTTCTATCGTTATTTTATATGTCTAACACTTTAAATATGTGCTTGTTACTTGTATTATTTTATTAAGTACAGCAATCAATAGTTAGAATTGATATTCGTTTGACTGGGATTTATTACAATGGTTATACTATTTTTTTTCTTATGATTAAATCGGTATGTTAATAATTATGAAAAATGTATTATTAAAATGCTGATTTATATATTATATTTCACATTAAAATAAAAACAATGGTAAAACTAATAGGTAAATATTATAAATAAATATATATCGTGTTTATTGTCAGTTATTTATGTATTTTGGAATTACTATACAATTATATATTGTTACAAAATCGCACAGCATATTATTATAAACTGTGCATACAAATTTAAATTAAGTATTGGTTTAACATATTATCGAGAGCGTGTTCTAGTATTGTTTCAGAGAAATTAAACGGGTTGTTTTAAATGGTCTTAGTTGTTTTCACCACTATAAAGGGATACTTTAATATCACACAGGTAACGCTTAACGCTTGAAATGAGCATAAGAACAATCGCAAACGTTTCTCAAATGATCCCGGATTTAAGAGTAAGGTAGAAAAGACAAGCACCTTACATAAAACCCGATCGAGTGATTCTAGGATAAAACATTATTTAGAATGTTATAGCATTATTATCAAACATTAATGATGTGCATTGATTTTTCTGAAAAAAATAAGGGTTAACCCGTGCATTTCCTGCGATCGTTGTCATTAAATACTTATTGTCACAATCGTTATTGCAACAGTTATCTATACACATACTCACACAATCTCATGATGTTACTTCATATCGTAATATGAGGAATATGAAGATGATGCACGTTAATATTTATATGATACGATAATGCATGTATAGAATGCATTTATCAACACAACGTATTTCAAATACAAAATCTGTTTAAAAAAAAAGTATCACATGTAGTGACTGAATTTGAAAACAAAGGAAGTACTACATATATGTGTACCGGTAGTCGGTATAAAAGAGTCAACACTTTTTTTCCCCGCTACAATGCAAACAACTCAATGGAGTCCATAATTACAGCAAAAGCGAGCACTTCTATCATATTCACAAAGCTTCTTAGTTCATAAAATTAAAAAGTGTTCTTTCATTTGAACTTTTAAGTTCATTTTGTTTAAGGTTAGATTGATACCATTACTACGGCCCGTATGAGCTCTGATACATGACATGTCAATCCACATCACTAACATTCGCGGGATCACGGGTCTCGTTTTCAGTCACGAGGGATCTGTTGACCAGGTCTAAAAACGACGTAGCGGAGCGTGACGTAAATAATATTCGACCAACATTCTGACGGTCATGTCTGCCGTCACCAAAAAGGTCCACGTCTGATAAATCATCGCTAGTTAACACTCTGGTTTTTTCATCGAACGTTTCAGTCCAAGCTAAATCTTTAATCTTTTGTGCATCTGTCTTTTCATCTACTGAAATGAGGTGTGGATCTGTAACTGTATTTGTAAAGGCACGTGGACGAGAATGGTCAATGGCGTTTGGCGCTGAACTCAAAGGCAATACAGAAGAACCGCCATCTGTGATCATGAAATGACCTTCCCCGGCAATCTTTTCGTGAGACCTAGGGCTTTGTGACATCTTTTGAAGGTCAGGATACGAAACCGTTGCTGTCAGCCGAGTATTTTCATCATAACTGTATTGTCCGACACCTTCAACATCTTTAGCGTCGATATTTGCATGAACGCGGGGTTCTTCAAATGGTATATTCAATTCATACCCGCTTACCACATGTTTTGAAGGTTGTTCAAAATCATCGTTTGTCTTCTGTTTGTCGTTATATTTGCAAACAAGATTCACAGAATCGCTTACATCGTTGCCGCTCTTCGCCACGTTTGATTGTTTTGTCTCGTTAACCAATTTCTGTGAGAGACTCACTGGTTTGCTAGGATGTTTTATGGCTTTGCTCCTGATATCCGGTTTACTCTCGTTTTCTTTGTTCTTGTTTAACTCAGCGAAATGTTCCTTTGATTCGTCCTCATAACTGTAATGAAATATGCATTTCTAAAACAATAATAAACATAAGCACAGCATAATATGTTAAAATGGTTACTAAATTGTTGTTTTTATTTCTATAAATCTCTCTTAAAATCTAAAAACTGTCGGAAAAAATGACTTGTAAGAAAACAAATAAACCTTTCGTCATCTTTAAAGTGCGTTTTCTTTTCTTTCGCTTTTCTGTCTTTCTTCACAATGTTTCGGACGTTGGTGACGATGTTTTCATCACCGATCTGCAGGATCTTGCTGCCAACAATGTTTACTACCCGCCCGCCATTCGACCCGGGAAGATTGCCAAGTCGATCCCACAGCTCGTCTTCACTGCTGTAAGAATTGTCTGTGTAACCTGCTGTAGTAAACAATTCAAATATAAGAAGCAGGGATTTCAATTGAAGCAGAATTCTGGTTTTTGATGTTAGTATTTTGCAATTTTCTCACTTTTGACACCTTCATTTTTTTCCTTGCATCATTTTGATGAAAATGTGACCAAGGAGCTTACTCTCAAATATAACATATATCACCACAAGTGTGTTGTTTGCATAATACGTATTGCATTTAAGTTTATACAAAACAACATATTCAGAGTATTAAACAAATATTTAGAAACACAATTAATCTTCACTTCAATATTTTGACCCCTGAACATTTCATTTAACCCCGGAAAAAGTCAAGCACACGGGTCATTTGACTCCTGATTTTCAAAACCTGAAATCCCTTAAGAATAATGTAACTCCAGAGATATTGTCAAGAGAGAAATTCGTTTTACCATCTGTTAGTCTAACAAAATTCGGAACAAGACATGCAGCACACCAATTAACATAAAAGATATTAAGACTGGGTTACCCGAATTGGTGGTTTAAACCGATTAAATCTTCGATACATTTACAAATGAACAAAAATATCAGATCATTTAAAATGGTATAATTAAGTATCTTTATAAATGTTGATTCATATCAGGGTTGGACCAATGGGTATCGTATTTTAATAAATGTTCATACCATATGCATCATAACTTAATACACTCAATATATAAGGACGCCTGTAAAATTGGTACATCTTTGTAGTCTAATAAAACAACTGTATTATCATATATGTTTGTAACACTTAATTTTGGGCATATTTTATTTGACATTGAATGTTTCTAAAATTGAACACGATTGTTTCTTCCTGGCATAGCGTTTTCTTCCGTATAGACTGAAAATGAAACAGCCCAGTTATTTAAAAATGTGCACAATTCTTTTGTAATATTATAAATTACCATTATTTGCAAGACCCTGATCGTACGTTCGTCTGCTCTCTTGTGTACTTGTAGGATTATCGATTTCCACGTCGTTTGTTGACAAATTAGAATCCAACATCTCAGAACTTCTAATCCCTCTGCCCATAGTGGTCTGATCCCGTGGTTGTGGCTGTTGCTGCTGCTGCTGACGTTGCTGATGCGTCTGTTGCTGCAGAGGTCCGGGACTATAATTAGTCGGTCTTTGTTGTCGTACACCTGGCGCCCGATTAATTACCGAATGCCCTGGGCGTGGTTCGTTTAAGGCACCATACCCGTCTGCAGTGCGGAAATTTGTACGACTTGTGTTTATCCTTTGACCGTCGTTTGCAAGCCCCATAGCATGCATTTCGGCACGACCCTCCAGTCTGTATTGCGGCTGCTCGTTCAAAGGCATCTGACTTTGTCTTGGAAAATAGCCCTGTTCTCCGACCCTTGAAAACTGACCAATTATATGGTAACCACTAAATTCAGGTTCCTCCGTAGCTCGACCTAAAGGCCTAGTCGGTCGCGAAAGATTTTGCGGAACATCGAAAGGTGCGACTGGTTCAGCATACGATGTATTCACATTCGCATACACGTAATGGTACTCGGGTTGTATGTATATTTCACCCGTTCTTTGATAATCATCACCGCCTTGTGTGGAAGAGGAAGCAGCGGAACCTTGGTTTGGTTCAAGGCTTATTCGTCTCATCATGCGCTCATCATCAATAATGTTGAAGCCATGTTGGGTAGGCTCAATGATTCCTCTATACAAAGGTTCAGTGTAATCCTTCGGCGTGTATCGTGGCCCTGACGTCGTAAAAGCACTTGCACCAGAAACCCATGGGTGTTGAGGTGCGTCCCTTCTATCATGTTGCTGCTGCGGAAATGAACCTGGTCGATTCATCGTTTGTCTAAACTCTTCTTGTATTTTCCGCGGGTTCTCTATACGTTTTCTCCTCCGAATGGCGTTTTTCATGATTGCAACGATTCTGTCGTAAGTGTATTTGGACTTGTCATGCCAGTCAATGCCGCTGACACTTGCCAGTCCGGGGGGTACCCGATAATTGCGTTTGTTCGAAGGTTGCGAATGGACTGGCCGGACACTGAACTCACAGTCAGAGACTAAACCGTCCTTGTTCATCGGACCAATCCTGGTCATTGCGACTGCTTCTTCAATGAAAAACTGAACTCGTCCTGAATTTTCCGTATTCTTGGAAAGATAGACCAAAACGACACTTGCATTTTTCAGAACATCTTGCACAACTTGAACATGAGACTGCATGAACTTTTCGTCGTCGAATAATTCTATCCGTAACTCTTCGTTTAGCTCTGTGAGGAGAATAGCTTTTATTTCATCTTTCATATCAACAGCATAGTCATAATCATTCTTGTCATAGACAATTACTGCATCACACAAACGTTTGATGTCTGAACGTTTGGAACCTAATTCCTGTTTTATATATTGTTTGATAAAATCCTTTACGTCTTTGAATGAATTATCAGGTTTGTAAATCTTCACGTCTTCACTGAATTTGACACGCTTCTCCGATTGTTTGTCGTTTCCATCTTTCATGTGCTCTGATGTGACAGCTTCTTCTTCTTTTTCTATCTTATATGTTTTTAAAGGATCCTCTTGTCCATCATAATATTTTGGTTGAACTCCTCCTCGCATTCTCCGTTGTTGATTGTAATCGTTCACTGATATGAGTTGGTCTTGTTCTGGTACAGACTGTTCTTGAACTCCTGACAGCCAGTTTTCTGTCTGCCGATAGGGAGGTGCCCAATACTGGTGCTCTTTTGATATTGAAGCTTGTACGCAGGACGCGTCCGGACGCCCTGAAACACTTGACGATGGATTATATTGTTTTGAATCTTCTTGCAAATATGGCACTGTTGGAGGGAAAATTATTGGTCTGGATCTATATGCCGTTTGTGGGTCTGTCTGTACGCTCGTCTGGTGACGATAAAAATCGGTTACATTTGACGTTGGCAGGTTTGTCTGAAAGCCAGGAGAACCAGGGCAGCCATGTGATTGTCTTGACATCAATTCTTCAGCGATCGTGTGTTTGTCCGAATCAATTTCTTCTGGCTCAGTATCATCCTCAGTTGTAATGGTTATATTCGAAGGGCGTCTGTCTTTTTCATGACTGTCCCCTTCAACGATGTCATCTATTCCATCTTGACTATTTTCAGTGCCTTCTACAACAAATAGGCTACTGAAGTACGTACACAGATACAATATAACTTCATACATACGTTATTTATACGTTATTTATTATTTAATTTTACTTGTTTAGCAAATTATTTTGTCATACATTCCTGAATTCTGAACTTTATACAATGTATACAAAAACACTTGTTTTACATATCTGAGCATTGCGGCATAATGATATTTATTTTGAAATTTGGAAATCCTTACACAAATGATATGTCGTGTTTTGTTTACATAATCAATTGGTATTTCATGTTGTCGAACACGCAAGTGTAATTTCCACAATTTGTTTAAAGAAGCACCAATATATTCAAAACAATTAAATAACACGAGTATTAATTTATTTATTTTTGTCCTCATGGATATATGGTTGCTTACGGAAGTTAACGTGCACTTGAATTAAAGAAGGTCATTATATAAATCTAGCCTAAGGACCTCTAGTGAATATTTCTGTGTACATAGAGTGATTTGATTACCCTTTTAAACGTTTGTTCGGCCCATTTGCCCATGTTAATTTAAAGTTAAAAACTGGAATATTTTATGGACTTTCCGTTCAGCAACGCAGAGAGTGTATTTTGAGGAAAGAAATAGGGAATACCATTGTGACGAACTGTGAATTGCTGCCCGCTTGGTAGGATTGTTATTATTAAAGACACAAGCACTTTGTCCATCGCAATCTGAAAAGATGTATGCATTGTGAAAAACCGGATTCACGTTATACATGTATTTAAAAGCTGAACATCTGTCTTAAATTGCACTTATTTATTGGCTACCAAAATCAAGCTGCATTTGCTATGAACGTGTGAGAGTTCGATTTGCTCATCAAATGCACCAAAGCATGCAAGGGTCATCGCCTTGTAACCCTTTCACTTGATTTCCGTATAACCACAGTGACCATTGTATAAACACGAGTGCAGACACATTTACAGACAAAGGAATTTAATGGTGAATGGTCTTACCTATGTATGATAAAAAATACAAACACTATTTTATTTTAATAACAATTTTTAAATATTAAAACTCTAAAAAAATAAATATTATAAGCTAATAAACACATTGGGCCAAAGATCGTTTGGAACCATTGGAACAGAATTGCGCTGAGCAGCTCGTAAAACAAAGACGCATACCACGGTAACAAATGCAAAAACGATTTCTTTCACAAATGACAGCGAGCTGCAAAATTAATCAAAGTCATGAACTAATTCAAATTGATAACGATTTAACGCTGTGATGTAAGCATAATTGAAGTTTCGAAAGGAAATGTGTTTGTAAGTTTGATGATGTCACTGATCTGGAAATTCCAATGACAGAAGGATGACTTTCAATATTGAAATTTAACAAAACAAAAGAATATTTTGAGTTTCTTTTATTCACAATTATTATAAAAATAACTAAAGACATAATTTAAAACTGGTTTTGGTTTAATGAACCCATTTTTATACAATTTTTTCCTGTCCGCTACATTTCATTCGAGATTCTATTATTAATCTGACCAGGGAACATTTTCAATCTAATTATTTAATCGTTTCCCTCCATTAAATATGTTTGTAAACACATCGCTTTAAAGGAGAATATTAATGTGTAGTTTTCCAAAAGAATTTCCTGAAATGTGATGGTAAATTCCTAGTTTGTTTTACACAAAATATCACTGAAAAAACAAAACTCACAAATACCAGCGTACTTCACATCGGAAATTCCGTTTATAAAAATAGACACGTATGAGGGTCTTCGCGAAAGTAGTTTCGTTCAATTGTGTCTGCTGATCTGTATTGCGAGTATCTTGAAATCAACTCAGTAACGAACTGATTGTGCAATTTAAAGGTAAAGTCCGTTCATCAGTGCAAAAAAGAAATACATATTTATTCTAATCACTCTCCTATGGAGCAATATATAGATTTTTTTTATATAACCGGGTTCTACTTTCGATTTCAAATAATATTGACCGACAGTGATTTTATCACAAAACGCTTGTTTTTTGCTTACTCGTAGATGCAATTTGTAACAAATGTAACAAACAATACCATGCTTACCATTATAAAACACAAACTGACAGTTGGCGATGTAATACAGCCCATCATGTTACAGAACAATGCAGTCTATTAAGGCTCATTAATAACTATCTTCAAATAATTGCTAGTGTATAGATCGTTGGGTAAAGGGACATGTGTGGAAAAAATGGGAGCTTGGAAAGTCAGTGAGAATAAGTGCAAACGGAAGACCACAAAACACACCAAAACACAGTACTATATATATATATATATTAAAAACGAAGCACCTATATGCCAACTATATCAAACAGTTACATCGGAAATGATTCAAAATACAACATGTACGTCTTAACATTTTATTGAACGACCCCCAGTAGGCAAATATCCACTTATTGTTTTTCTAAACGTTTCGCAAACTTGTTTCATTTGATTTAATTACATTTGAGGATAAGAGACAACTGCGCACATAATTATAACACTTTTGTTTTATATTGTTATTAATTAAAAGGATTAAAACCTGCGGTTGGTTAGAAATAAAGAATTGTTGAATAAAGTTTAATATAGGTTTGAAAATCGTTTTTTGTGCAGAGACGCAAACTTGACATAGATAAATATACACAAGGCCAAAGCCATGAAGGTTGCATGAACAATAAAGGACAGGACAATGTACGCCTCTTTGAACAATAAAGGCATTACAAATATCTTGCTAAATATGAAAAAAACGCAATGCAAAGGCTATTCTATATGTAAAATATGAGGCTGAGCCCAATAAGCGATGTAAAACAAATAATATGGTATCATATGCTCTGCCTTGTTCTCAATGCAATATAACCATAACAAATAATTGTATCACATTCTGCACTTTGTTTTATGTGTTATATAACCATAACGAATAGTGTTTATATCTGAAATATGTGCAAAAGAGCTTTATTAGCGTTTTCATTGGCTATGTTTCGTTTAACTGACTGATCGCGTTACGTTATTTTGCTGAAATAACGTTGTTACTTCAATTGACGTCACGCACTGTAAATAACTTTCCGGTTTTATCCCGACGTTTACTTTAATATTAATTTTCTTAGCTAATTTATAAACATGTTAGAAAAAAGATCTGATGCTCTTTATTATTTCATGCCATGATTATCAAACTTGTCCAGGATGTTTTTTAGTAAGCTCTCCAAAGGCTCCTAGCGGTGCGCGTTTAATGAAATATAGTATATCTGCAACATAGCTTTTTTGCTATCGAACAGCCACGGCTGAAATGTTCTTAATGCTTTACACCATTAAACGTTCACTCTTGCGTTACTGTCTGAACCCCCAAAACAAATCTGAATCTTGAATTGTCTGACGACATATCAACTTGAGTTTAGCAAAACTGGTAGTTCAACGAATCCATAGACTTTTACATACATCCATGTTTCTAATACTTCAAGATTGTTAAAGACACGCACGAATTTGAGAAATTACAGCCTTCTAGAATATCAATAATAATTGCGATATTAGGCCTACAATTTGTTAAATTGTTATTTGCTGCGAAAACGGCCCATCGTACATCCTAACATAAATAGAGAATACTATGTTAGTGTGATTGTGTAGTTAGATTTATCTCACGAGTGAAGAAAGGTTTACATGGCGAGGCTTGCCGAGCCTTGTAAGCCTTTCTTCACTCGTGAGATAAATCTAACTACACAATCACACTAACATAGTATTCTATTTATCCTACAAAATAATTAAAAAAACAAATCTTACGAATCTATACGAAACGATAATGTAACAAAAATCGAGGAAATGTACCTTTAAGTTTTTAACCTATTTTTACTCGCGTATTAATATACAAACATGTCGATCTTCTTGCGCATGAACGCGAAATAGTTCTAAAGTTAAACGTGCGATTGCTGAAAAATAAAGGGATTAAACATCATATACCTCGGTTCAAATTTATTCAATTTATTGCGATACACATTTTTATTATTAAATATCAAGTATTAAATGAGAATTAACAAATATTTTTTTTGTCAAAAAAGGTGAAGGTCGCCATTTGCAATCATAAATTAACCATGTACAGCACATGTGGCTGTGTTACTACACAACGAATGGAACTGGAACAAACAATTAAACAAATATCACGCGAATAACACAGATCGTTGGATTTACTTGGTGTAAAAGTTGAAGTCCCTATGTAGATGTTCATTGTGTACACACCGTCTTACTGACAATAACGCAGTGACATCACCATCTATGAATAGAATGCTTAATATTTGTATAAAATGTTTTTTGGCTGTTTGTGTTGCATTTTGTGTTATTATATATGACATCTTGGTATCAAATTGTTTGTTGTGTTGAATCTGATTCGAATTAACTAAAAATGAATACTTTCAAGTTGATTCCGAGTAATATGACCTTCATGACATGGTGTGGGATAAACATAGATGTGGGATAAACCTTATCTTTTCTTTATGGGTCGTATTGTGTTCTATAAAATCATTTAGCTGTAGGATAAAAAATAATAATATGCAACTAAAAGATGCACACAAGATGTTGTATAGTCAAATTTAAGCTCTAGCTGTATCTTTTAGCATGTCATACAGGGCCCTCAATCTATCAAATCTGCCACCGAAATTCCCCCTATTTTTTTTATTTTTTTTTTATAGAAAGATGTGTCTCATGATTATTATATCTCAATTCTATTTCAATTTTATCTTGTCGAACATACTAAATTATGAAAAAAAACAATGAATATAGTGCAAACATGTACAAATGTAATAATGAGGGAGTAAGTAAAAAAAATCCCCCAAAAAGGAAAACGCCGCGAAAATTCCCCCTCATGAGGGCTGCGGACCCCTTCCCCCAAAGTAGTGTGAGGGCGCTGTCATATATACTAGTACCTAAAGTGTTACATTCTGTTTCTTCATTAAGACGCCAGTTTCGAATTCGTCCGAAATAACATTGGATATAATTTTTTACACGATTTGTCATGGAGTATGGGCTATAACTAAGATATTCCAGTAAGTCAGTTTATTATATATATATATATATATATATATATATATGAAATATATGAATTAACGACCAAATTCATTATATATTTTTGTTATTCTTTGACGACCTATGGCTATTCTGCTAAAGCTTCACTAAAACAAAAAGTAATTGTTACAAAATTAATTCGAAAATATGAATTTATCGCAGGAAAACAACATATATACTAAATAGAACAAGTTAAGTTGAACAAACAAAACGTTATTATATATGAAGCATTTTATTTAAAAAAAAAACATCACCCACATCAATATTAACTGATAAAACTGAAGTCTTCAACAATTACTTATTCGTATATCGTATTAATATCGTAAATAATTAAGAACATGTTTGTTCGTCGAAATATTGTCGTCCATTGTCATCGATTATGGCTCCGATCCAGTTTGCTAAGTCTGGAGCTGAGAATAATACATTTTATAAAAATCATCATCCACATCATCCTTATTATCATGTTCTTCATCATCATAAAATTTATATTCATCACCAAAGAAGTATTCATAATATGTCAAACAAGGAAATGCAACTATGTTCACATAAAGGAATATGATGATTTAATGTATTGAGTAAAAGTGATATTCTTCTCAACTGTAAACACAATTTTTATTGAAATAACATGATCGGAAGAAGAATTAAGTATAAAAGATGATGTGCTAATACTACTCCAACTGACACTGGCACTGGCGCAAATATCGTCGCATACTGTTTTGTTAGGAGGGATAAAGACATAATCAACGTTATAATTAATGTTTAAGATATTTTATTGCGATTAGAATGATATAAACATCCTTGTGTTAATAATGAAGCTAGCGTTATAATTCACCGAACAATCATGTATCTCATAATTAATTTTTTGTCATTCCAAGTTTATTGTATTGCTTTTTCAAAATCAAAATATGCATTGTCCTTCATGTAAATGTGTGTTTACAGTACAAACAAATAACTAGTATAACTGTGTTTTTACTAAGAAATTGTTATGGGTATAAATAGTAGTAGAAAGTGATGGTTTATGTCTGTGAATGGTATGCTAATGACAATGATGGGTTTGTACTTGAAAATAGCATGAACTAAAATTGGTTCAGCGGGACTGTAAGAGTTCATAATTGTTTTGTAAGTATGAAAGTGGTTCTTCTAGTTGAATTCGTTTCGTAAGGATATCTAATAATGTAAAAAACATGTCAAAATTAAACTGAGAAATAACTCAATACGTATTGTGGCTTGATTTATAAATCGTGTTAACTGCACCCCACCTGCACAACTTCCATTCATGAATACATTTCGCATTGTACTGATGCATCCGTTAAATAAGTATGTTTATGGCAAATATCAATTTAAACAAATGCCAAAGGTGGTACATTCGCAAACGTAATATCCCTTCTAAATAATGCAGCTGTAATGATTGGCCACTGCAATCGACACGACATCCGCATCTATCCTGGATTAAAGCTTGAAATTTGTATCTACACAATTGTTTAACATTTATTTTCCGTACACATCTGACAGATACAATAACAAACGGACGGACAGACGAATAGGCTGAAATCAGTTTAGACTTTTTCAGCCTGTCTGCATTTTGATGTTGAATTGTTTAAATGAATTCATTTGTTAAAATAGTCCGTAAGCAATTGCGATCCAAGAGTTAACTTTGAAATAAGTCATGTTATTTGTATTTATGACAAATGAAAACACATTCACCAACACATCGTTCAACAGACCGCAAATCATCCATGATTATGAGATCAAACCCGAACCACTAGCAAGCATTTATCCAAGTTGCGTCGTTGAGTATGAAGACTAAATTTACATTAACCATTACTTACATGCACTTGAGGCAGAGTCGGAGGAGTCGGAATCGTCCGACGAGTCTGGTGATCTTCTTCTGCATATGCAACTTTTCGACATGATTAATGCTGAAACAAACAGTCTTCATATTTGCCTATGATCATAATGTTGAAATCTACCTAGGGCAGTTTTCCATACACAGCAGGAATTTTATAGAACTGCAAGCTGTGCAGGAGTCCCCTACTGTAGAAGTACCCTTATGAAGAAATGTTCAATCAATTCATACTTACCTTTAAGTGCACACGTATAATATTGCATTATGAAATTAAATGTCGATTCGGTACAGAAATATTAAGATTTATTTTTTAATTCACCGGATGTGTGATCTATGTTGAAAAAAGCTACACATAAACCTCACATGGCTCTTCCTGTTTACAGTAAACTCCCTCTCTACCGAATACCAGCCTGATGGTTTTATACAAATACACTAAAGCATATGTATATAGCATTCCGATTGATTCCGTCTTTATATATTGTTGTCAATTGACATATTACTCTTAAAATGAAAACAATAACTTATTAAATACTAATCGTCATTCAGGGTCAACTACACGTCGCATACCGGTCTAAAAAGAAGGTATGTTTGCATGTATAGCAAAATATATAAAGAGTTTCTATATACGCATTATTAAGACTTCTCGAACAATTAATGCTTATGTGCATAGAATTCTCCAAATATTATATGGATATTATTTTCACGTTACAAGTCATGGGACCTAATTATTGGATCCGTTGACCTCCAAATCAACTATGCATCATGCTTTTCTCCTAAGTAACCAGCAACTCATTATATAATTAGGTCAATCATCATTCGACGTGTGTTGTGTGCTGCCAACTAGTCCGAAATGAATATTTGTTCAGATATGTCATTTACTCTTTGATGTGATGTGGAACTGTCCGGTACATACATTACGTGTTATAGTGATTATTTGTCAAATGAAAAATAAATCGCACAATTGATCAGAATTTTTAAACATGTTAGCTGTTAGCATACGTGTATTCTATGAAAGTTACCTGCAATTATAGATAACGTCATATCAAAAAGTATTAAAAAAAAACAAAAAACATACCAATTTAAAATTTTGCTCTTCGTTTATATTGCATTTTATCTATGCGCTTAAACTGTTTCATAAATAAATCCATGGTCCATATAGCACAGTAATATAATACACAAGACGATTAACCTATTGTTCAAACAATCGTACACATTTCCGTCAAATGTATGTTAATATGTATACCAAGTTATAATATATTGTATCACTTTTAATATGTAAACGAAGTTGCATAATCATAGTATATGCACTTTTCAAGACATTCTTATCGTTTTTTTGCGGAACGAACAACGGACAAATCGGTGAACTGAGCAAGAGATTGACCGACACACTAAAGGCAACACATGGCCAACTAATTATTCCAAGTTTTATAATAATATTTTGTTGTTGTTGTTGAGTAGTTACAATATTGGGTTTTGTCTATTTGTATTAACAGTTATCTGACCTTTACCCTCTGGTGATAACAGAGAGGTTTTCCATAATTTGCACATGGTCAATTGTTCGTTTACCAAGTTCTGTCCAATGATATTCGGCAACTAATGACATATTACATGATCCAATTATTTGATATGTTTTGTTTTAGTTATTTAAGTTTTTTTCTGAAAGTCGAACGCACGAATGAAACAAGGTAGAAATTTACAGACAAGCATACCAACCACATATAGGTGAATCAGTATACCTACTTTCATGATAATATATTATCTTCTTTTCGAGCTATTACTCTATGTCAGTTTTTGCGGATGGACATGCATAAGGATGGATCATCGGAGGAAGGCATAGACAGACTGAAATCATTCAGCTAAATATGTACACCAAGTTTCAATATAATATATTATGTACTTTTAAGTTTGAATTGTAATTGATTTAGGGGTAAGTGTGGGGTTCGGCTAGCTCTCATACCTGTTTAAAATCCAAATGCTGTGTATTTACCATTCCAATGCGGGGATCCCATTTTAAATACTTGTATATTTATAATTGTTGTTATGTTTAAAAGTATTTGGTTAACAACAAGAATTGTTTTCCTGATAGAGTTTCTGGAGTTTCTTTACTACTTCCAACAACGGTTTGATAAGTGCTGTATGAATGCACTGTGGGAGCAGTGGTCAAGTGGTAGAACGCTGGCTTAGGGTGTATAAATGGGTACCCGTGATCAGGGTAAAAATTTAAAGCGCCTTTGAACGTACATCTCGAGGGCGCTTTATAAATGTGGTATATAAAANCCTAAAAAAAAAAAAAAAAAAACACAAAAAACAAAAAACAGTAGAACTTATTCCTGTACATATCTTCAATATTGTCATTTTTCATTCTTCAAATGCTGTACGCAGTACAGCTAATTTTTGTTATGAGGATAAAGCATATTTATGATCTTTCTTACGCCTTGTTGTCTTGCAGATTTTCTGTAAATGCATCGCCTAGTTGATAGTTTAATATCTTTTTTAGTTAAACGATATTTTGTTTAAGAGTTATAATTTAAAAACATATCCCCTGTTCGTTTCAACAGATTCTGATTATTACGACACTTAAAAACTTAAATTATGTGTGAAGTATTCGATTCGCGCGTCACCTTATGGAATTCATTTTTGTAAGGTTTGTCGGCATAGGTATATTGGATTGAGGTCGTATTAGACGCGCTTTCGGTTTGTGATTGATTCTGGCGTAAGTGTGATGTTCGAATAGCCCTCAAACCGGTGTAAACCCATCATGAACTGCATTGACCGTTCCAAGGCGGCGATCCCGATTGTAATCATTTAATATTTATATCCGTTGTACTGTTATACAAGTTGTAGATTACAACAAGAATTTCTCTCCTGATGCAGTTTCTGGATTTTTATTGTTTGCTATATTATGTCCATTTTTAAGTTATTATAATTGAAAGTTTTCTTCTAGTTTTTTTACAGTCAATCAACCTCCGTTTAAAAAAAGTGTCCGACATAATTCTGACATAGCCCTTCAGAAGTATAGGAAGTTTGATCCACGATACGTAAGTAGTTTTTGAGAAATCGCGATAATACATTTTGCGAATGGACTGAGGGACAGACAGACCGACATTCATAATTGACGAATTGAGGTAAACCAGCAGCCCCCCCCCACGACATGTAGGGGACTAATAAATATGATGTGCTCGTCTTAGAACCGCCGTTGTGTGTTGCGTGTATTTGTTAAGTGGGTTAGATTATTAAATTTGATATAAAACATTAGAGTATTCACTTGATCGTTATAATAAGGAAAACATAAAAACATGGCACCTTGAGATTCTCGGTCATTATATATACATGCTTGTAAACAAAAAACGGTTACACTCGTGTAAACTTGTCGTGGCTATTATTTTATTTACTTTTTCTTAAACAATTACAGATCTTATAAAAAACATTGTGGTATATTGCAGTAACAATGGAATTTTATGTAAGATTACCGAACCGGAACAGTGATAAACTCTCTTAAAGAGATGTTTTAGATCGATATTTTTATCCCCACTCTTCTAAAAGCGTGGGGATATTGTATTGATCCGCGCTTTCTGTCCGTCTGTCCTGGACACTATCTCCTCCTACACTATTGGCACTAGAACCTTGAAACTTATACACACATGGTAGCTAGGGGTCAGATTCAAATTCCAAATAGTGCACCGTCGCACATATTCTCATAGCTACCATGTGTAAACGTTTCAAGGTTCTAGTGCTAATAATGTAGGAGGTGATAGTGTCCGACCACGCCCACCCAAAAAAATAAAATTTAACATAACTTTTTCATTTATTCACCAATTGACTTCAAATTAATACTGAACATCTCTTATGACAACACGGTCTATCTCGATCATCCATGTGCACATCACCCACCCCAGGGCCATTGATAACGGTAAAGGCAGCTTGGTTCCCGTCCTCTTTCAAATTTATCGAGAGGTCCACGGGTACTACTTCCCCTTCCCCCCAAATTCTTATTCGTACCCAAATGTTTTCGTACCCATTTTTTTTTCGTACCCATCTTTGTTTTCGTAGTTTTCAATTATTGTTTCGTAGTACCCACATTTTTTTTCGTACTACCCACGTTTTTTCTCGTACTCAATTTTTTTTTCGTACCCAAATTTTGTTTCGTACCCAAATTTTTGGCGTACCCAAATTTTTGGCGTACCCATTTTTTTTTTCGTACCCATTTTTTTTTCTTACCCAATTATTTTTCGTATCCAATTTTTTTTTTTTGAATATTTTTTTTGTACCCAAAACTTTCGACTGTAAACCACGAATTTACGAAAAAAGAAAGTTCTAAAATACCCTATTTTTTCACAATTATTATTTTATATTGATTAAAATATCACGACTTGTATATAACATTACTTGAAAAAAGTTTATTTTTACTTTTTTTTTATTTATTTATTTGTAATGGGTATGTCTACCAGGTAACTACCAGTTAACTATAAATAACGCAAGTAGATTGATCATCATCGTCACGTGGTAAACCTAGGAATGCAAATTGTGCATGCGTAGTGAATTGTATATATTTTATATATAAAATGATCAATCTACTCGCGTTATTTAAAGTGTGTTTATCGTTATGTCACCTATTTTCGCGATGTACTTTCGATTTCACATCTCGAAATTTAATTACCGAATATACTGAAAATATGTACTTTATTCAAGTAATGTAATATACCAGTCGTTATATTTTAATCAATATAAACTAATAATTGTTAAAAAATACGGTATGTTAGAACTTTTCTTTTTTCGTCATTCGTGGTTTACAGTCCCTTTTAAGAAGAGTTTCAATGAAGTTTTTTTCGTTCAATGAAGCCTCCAATTCTTTTGATTTACCGTTTTAAGGCGGTGACCCCACCATGAATCATTTAAAACCAGTGTTGTGTTTGATGGATTTCCTTCACCGAGCTGACGGTATCTGGAAATACTTTCCTGATAATGTTTCTGGAGTTTCATTATTTATATAATTATTACTACGTACGGACATTTATTTGTGCAATTTTAGGTATTTAATCCTTTGCATGCTGGGAAATTTGTCGTCTGCTAAAATGTTGTCTGCTAAATTTCTAAAATTAGCATTTTCTTCACTTTTTTCAAAGAATACTATCAGAATAGCAAACAGTTTGGATCCTGATGAGACGCCACGTTCTGTGGCGTCTCATCTGGATCCAAACTGTTTGCAAAGGCCTTCAAAATCCGGTTCCAGCGCTCAAAGGGTTAATGTGTATTATATGCAACAACACTTACATATAAAGGTTTTATTTAAAATGAAGAGAGTACACATTCAATTATGTATTTCCGCCTTTTAAATAAGGCTCATATGTTTAAAATGTAAACATAATTAATATTTCTTTAAAGTATATATATATTAAAGATCTTACAAAAATGTCATAACATAAAAACACAGAAATACATATCTATTTTTTTATTTTTATACTTCATATCCCCGCAAAACAACAACGAAGTATTACACTCGTTTAACATGTGTCAAGCGAACCTGTAAACTTTCACCCGTTTTAAATAGTTTTGTAACTATCGGTAAAATCGAAAATATAATATTCTGCTAATTTGTTTCAATAACATATTGTACGATTTACATGTGATTGACACCGTTGTAAATTTCGGTTACAATTCAACTCAATTTATTGAAACCAGTTTTGCCCGTCTGCGTTTTCCTTCTTTGTTCAAATAGTATGCGTTTTCCTTCTTTATGTATATCGTTTGCGTTTTCTCGTACGCGTTTTAGCCAGCGCCGACTTAAACTGTGTTAATCGGCAAGAACAAAAATGCATTAAAACAACAAGGCGTGGACCGATAGATGGTAAATTTAAAATAATCATTCTTTATTACTACGCGTTAAGTCATGAAAACCAAATTAAATATTCTTAACGATCATATCATTTATAAAAATGTTTATACATACATTAACCTTGAGATAAGTTCGCCAATCTTCAATTACAATATAATGTTAGAAGCTAAAGTACGCCGTGTCACCAACTGTCAGTTTGTTATTCTATTTAAGCAATTGTAGTTTACATGAGTTTTGCTAGTCGATGTATCACGATGATTGCGATCTTTGAAACTCATTTCGTCACGCTTCGGTATTGAAGCTGTAACCAGTGAATTTCTCCATTCGCGCCTGTGTTCAGAGTTACTAGTTGTACATTTGGTTGGATCATTATCTTACGTACTAACAAAAAATACGTAAAGAATGGCGAGACAAAGGTGGGGAAGACGAATAGAGTTCTTTCTTACAACGGAGCTAGAGCTACATTTTGACTTTGATTGGAGTAAGTTAGCTAAATAAATATGCGGCTTTGGCATGTTTTTGCTAACGGGATATAATATATTAATTTATGCGCTCATGTATGTTTTATTTACGTATTTGTAATTAAAAGCGTAAACAATCTATTTTGTCTGACGTTTGACGTTGGCGCCACTCAAGTATTTAACGACAGTAAACACTCTAAAGCACCAGTAAAATGGAAGCCCGCTGATTGGGTATATGAATAAATATAAAATATATATATGGCTGAACTGTCTATTTATGATTGCAATTGTGCTCATGTCAATACTCGCCAAGCATGGTTGAATATATTTTTGCATTATAAGTACTACATAAACAATCTGCTAGTGTTTACATTAAATGTAAGGCTTATTGCTGCCATCTGAAAATTAATTCAGTAGAATAAAATATTTGTGCCCAATAAAAAGTAAACACAATCTTAAAATGTGTCGTCCTTAGTTTCATTGTTACATTTACGTCCTTTTTATAGAAAATTTAGGGTAAAATCCAAATGAGATTTGTATTGCTCGCAAGGGGAGAGAACTTTTTGGAATTTTTAAAAATACTGTGAGAATCTTGATAGTAAGTACATATAAGAATATAAGTATCCGTTACCTTAATACGGAACATATCCGTTATGACTCATTAAAATGATTATGGTTAAAAGCATCACGGGAAAGGGAATTTAATATAATGACAATCACAAGCGGCAATCACAAACTTGACAATCTACTTTACCTTTATCATCATCATGAGCAGCAGCATTAGCAGAGCATTCGTCATAAACGGTTTGACATAATTCTAGTTTCCACTAATTATTTTATCGTTTTCAACAGGTGCGTTCCTCATCCCGATCGTTATATTCAATATATTGGGTGCAATGTCTATCGTATACCTGGAGATGATCATGGGACAGTACTCGCAGAGTGGAGCCGTCTCCGTGTGTAGAGTCTGCCCCATCTTTAAAGGTACACAAACCACTTGATGGTTTAGGTTTTTTACCGTGTTGCATTACAGCTACACACATTACTGAGTTGTTTGACATGAAACCCGTGTAACGATAAACAACTCATGCCTGCCAAATAACTGGAAATAGTTCCGGGCAAAGCCAACTTCACACAGCCATTCACAGTCTCCGCTGTTTATATCGGCTCTAATATTTTGATAAGTCTTGTTGCGTTAAGATGTGCTTCAAAATCGTTACCGAGTTTTATTAACGGCCTTATTTCGTTCCCACTCTCTATAGGCGTCGGTTACGGCACCATGATAACCCCTTTCCTGTTTTCAATCTACTATGCCGTCATCATCAGCTGGATGCTGCTGCACTTCGTCCATTCCCTTTTCCCGCAGCTCCCAAGGGCCTCATGCGACAACGAGTGGAACATCCGGTAGTATTATTAAATAATTCCGAAAACTCAAAAGCAGAAGTATACAATTTTGAGAATTACTAATGAAAATAATGTTGAACTTTTTTCAGATATGGGCGGAAGCATGTATTCAAGTTTTCTATTCGATAGGACCTGGAAAGGGAGCCATGATCACATTCGCAAGCTATAACCGTTTGAGCAACAACTGTGTCAGGTATGATATCATTTACTGTTATGCTATCAGTTTCGAAAAATATTTGTAGGTGTCGATTATTTAAATTAAAGCGGTCGAAATACAAAACATTCATAGGGTCAATTCAATTTCCATTTTAATCGGACCTTACAAAAATCGGATGAATTCAAGACGGTCGAAGACAAATAACGGTGGGTTAAAACAACCAAACTAAATAGGTTTTATTTCAATATTGATCTTAAACATTTCGATTTCGTGCCGAAAACACGGTCCAAATAAAAAGTTTTGATCTTATGTTTTTAATCGGACGTCAAACATTCTGGGTACGGATTGAACGTTCCTTAAAAATCGGTTTGCATTTAACGGTGTACTAAAAACAGGTTGTACTTGAAATTGGATTTCAGCATTTCATATTAAACGTTTCCTAATGTAATCAAAGTTCCAAACAACGCAAAAGAAAACACTATTTTCATCTGACCATGTCATTGTGATCATCCAACTAAAATCGGGCTGTGAAGCGAGCAGTATTAATATGCCTTTAAAAGGTCTCTACGAAAAACAAGTATAGCGTCGTTTGTTTTCTGTAAATAGGGTAGTAACTCGTGTCACAGGTATATGTGGCATTTTTTACGGAATAACACTTCGTTAAGCTCTCCCTTGATCGCATCTCAATTACCATCTATGACGCTATCCCAATTTTAACTTCCATGTTTACCTTCATTGTGAATTAGAATCACCATCAACTAATAATTGGTTTAAACCACACCAATGACCGACACAACAGAACATGATTTCTCCAACTCTCGATAAAGGTTTAGCTTTTAGGTTCTACCCCCGTCACATCGGATAGTCGTAGTAAAAACGCCAATAGTTTTTTTTTGTTTTGCTCTCAGATAAATCCAAACCCATCAACTTAACGCCGAGGGTCCAGTTTTCTGTTTTATATGTGTGAACGCGGCGATCCCAAAATGCCCTTATTAAAACAACAGGGACAGTGAAACCACTGCGCTTATACTGCGATCTATCTGCGTTCAAGCGGCGACCCAAGGCGACGTCACGCCGTCCAAATTACATTCTTGGCGTGTCTTAATCGACTTTCTTTACTTTGCACTGAACTTCGAACATACAGCGTCTTTGGTGCGTGCATAAACACGCAGATTGTTTGAATTTATTGTTTGTTTACGCTTCAACATGCAAAAACGTCGTTTAATGTTACTTAAATTCACCGGCATGGCCTTATCAAGACTAAGGTTCGTAGGCGAGGATGTCAAGACGCCGTCTACTTAGAGATGCTCAAAGTCGTACACACAGTCGACAAGCAGTGTGTGACGTATAAACAGCCTAGTCAAGGCCAATGATGGAATGGATCCGGTAACAGCCACACCTTACTGTAAAAGCTATCTCCTAGTAAAGGAAATACAGATACAATCTTAGCGGAAGAAGAGTGTCGCTATACTACCTGTTTAGTTCATTTCGATCCTCACCAGATATGTGGATAATGACGTCACGGCGTCAACACCACGTTATTGGCATATCTTCAATAACACTTATGTAACTTAGTCGTTTGCGTTTCTTCTACGTCAGGGCTATATACGTTGTATTAGCCATTACATCTTGAGAACGTAGAGCCTCAGCTTTTTTAAACACGCCCAAAGTAGGCAACGTAAGATTGGCGACTTGGGCGTTATCCGCCGTCGAGACTGGTTTCTGTTCCATAGTGAAGCGGCGCTGTTACTAATGAGACTGGTTTGTAGTCCACATGGACGAGGTCCTCATGCTAACGAGACAGGTTTATATTCCACAGTAACGCGCTGCTCATGCTAACGATAGTGGTTTCCATTCCACAGGGACGCATGGCTTGTGCTAACGAAACCGTTTTTAATATAATATGAATGTGGAGCTAATTCTCTTATCCACAGGGACGCTGTGCTTGTGTGTTTGACGGACTTTCTCACAGGATTTACGGGAGGATTCGTCATCTTATCTGTTATCGGTCACGTGGCGTACAAGTCGGGACTGAAAATATCTGACTTTCAACAATCAGGTATAGATTAACCAGCTCGGAGATTAACCAGCGAAGACACTGACCATTTTGCATTAAGTTGTTACAGTATCATTATATATAGATATAGATTTTTTTTAAGAAACACGAAATTAGTAAGCCATTTATTATTGTGGATTCATATTGTAAATGTTGGTTATTCAGGTAGTAGTCATTCCCCCCTCCCCCCACTAAAGCAAATTCAGTCAAAACAAAAAGAACAAACAGACCGAAATATAACAATTAAAAGCACACAACCATTATATATTGTTGACATACAATTTGAATAGCTTACTTAGTTATGGCATATATTCATATTCTACATATCAGGGTAACTTATTGAACAACTACATATACTATTTTTTAAGTGTGACGTGTCAATGATTATTTAGAAGCTTTAGTTTGTTTTAAATACATAGATAACATTCAAATATTGTCTAATAAAATGCTGACACAACATACTTTCCAATCAGGGACTGGTGATGGATTCATCTCTTTTTCCGATTCTGCAAACTAACCTCCATTTTTTCAACATCGATGTGCCCATTATTTAATATATATGTTCATGTATTAACAAACATTTATTTCTCGACTCCACTTCAGGGTACCAACTAGATTTTATCGCTTATCTCGAGGCTCCCAATTATTTGCCGCCCCTCAACTCTGGAGCGCGCTTTTCTTTTTCATGTCAATTTTCCTCGGAATTGATTCGCAGGTGAGACTGGGAAAATACCATAAAAAAAACAAGTAAATTTGACATGAACATTTAGTTTAAATTTCTTCAAGTTGACAATATACTTTCTGTTTACCCTTAATTTGTGGTCACATGTGTAACTTTAAACAAGCATACTTTTACGCCTGATCCATTGCTTCATCAGTTTTTTGTTTCTTAATACAGAATAAAATGTTTGTATATTGATACCAAACGCGTCGGGTTTGGTCACGTGAAAAACGTCATACATCGTCGTTATACTGGTAGTGTGATAATTATATCTTTTCTAATTAATAAGGTACAAAGACAAACGTTCATATCATTCAGTACACACTCCACACAATTCAACATTTCAATGATTTCGACATCCTTGTTCGAACCTGTGTGTAAAATACTTAAAATATGGATATACTTGAATTTGAAAATGGCGACGAACCATAACCATAAAGTGTCCACCATCTCGGATTTCAAAATGGCGGCGCAACATAACGTTATTAAATAGTATATGCAATGAGCTTGTTTCAGTATCCTTAGTACGAGATTGTAGTGACTGCCCTAAAGGACGAGTTCCCAGAGCTGTTTAAGGGCAAGACCACCGTTATGACACTTGCCTTGATCACATGCGGCTTCCTCCTCGCTCTACCTATGGTTAAGAGGTAACCGATGTCTGACACTATTATTGCATGTGTCGGTGTTCCTTTCTTTACACACGATCTCCAACATCCGCATAACCTTGGAACTCGTATTAATCAAATGGTTCGAGATTTGCATTCTGTTTGGTACCATTTCTGCTGTCAATACTGCCCGTGACCGAGTTAAGATATATCATATGATTTTGACACGTATCTAGTCTTTCCACTATAACCACAGTATTCTTCCATTCATATACGTTCGATCTTAAAAAAAAAACTTTGTTTTTTTCGATCATGATCATAAAACGACTATGATCTGTTAATTTAGAAACATAATTTGTCTATGTATTTGGTATATGTTTTCTTGTTGAGCCTTTGCTCGTCGAGTTGGCTATGATTGTGTACCATTTCTGCTTTCTAAAACGTCGCTCACCGATTTGGCTTTGTTTTGATATCATTTCTGTTTTTTTAACATTCACTCATCCAGGTAGCTATGATCTTTCTTTCGTTTATGTTTGCTTAACATCCAGTTGACAATGTTTTGCTACAGTTGTTCCTTCTTAACATTCCCTTTGCGAGTTAGTTATAGTTTGTATAATTTGTCTTTTCTTAACCTTCGCATTCGAAGGTGGCTACGTTTTGGCATCATTTCTGATCTCATTACATTCACTACCCGAGTTGGCGATGATTTTAAAATAATGTCTGCTTTTTCAATTTCGCTAAACGAGTTGGCAAGTTTAATTAGCCTTTCTTTTTTCTAAACCTTCTTTCAGCGAGTTGTTTTTTGTGTGTATAATTTCTGCTTGCCAAACCTTTTCTCGCCGAGTTGGCTATGATTTTGGTATCTTTTCTTCTTTATTAACTTCTTAATTCTAGCTGAGTCATTTTGCTATGTTTTAGTATCATTTCTACTTTCTTAACCTTCGCTCACCAAGTTTGCTACGTTTTGGTGTCATTAAGGATTTCGAAACCTTTGCTCTTTTGATTTGCTATGTTTTGAAGCCATTTCTGCTAACTGTTCCTGCATTCTATATTGTTTAATAGCACATCCGTTTTATATATGGACTTGTTTACATATGTTCCTTTTGCAGTCTGAAACATACCGTTTGACTAGCCACTTTATCCGTGCCGATAGTTATTCTTTGTATATGCTATAGGAGATTTTTTATACTTGCAATATTTTATTTCAGGGTGGCTTGTACCTACTGACACTGGTGGACTGGTATGCGGCAACCTTCTCCGTGACCATATTGAGGTGCTTGTCATGACCTTTATATACGGTAAACTACTGTTTAAACATTAAGATACTAATTTATCATGTCATGTACTAGAATACTATCATATTTTGCGAAGATTCAATCGATCCTGCGAATAAAGACCACCTTTGAACAAAGACCACAACAACCACATCCCTTGAATGGTCTTTTTTGGCAGGTAAGACTGTTGCATCAAACTATACATCATTTATTAATTTCCGTTGCCTTTCTTTAGAAAAAAAAACTAAAACGGACGGAGGATCATTCTCTCTAAGAATTTGTGTCACCCTGGAAACCGACTCAAAATGTCATTCTATTTATCGAGGCGTTGGCTGTTGACTGTATTACATGTTTCTGAATGATCACATAATGTGTTTTATAATGCAATTATTTCACTGCAGGCGTCCGCAAGGTTGATCAAAATGTCTTTGAGATGTCTGGGCAACGCGTCCCGTTATTTTCAAGGTCTGCTGGTATTGCCTAACGCCAATCATTCTTCTGGTCAGTACTCGTTCTCAAGTTTCTTTGAAAACAAACATGTTAAGGTAAAGGATATATATTTTGGACAATGATTAACACGAACGTCTTAAATTCAACCCCCTCTCCACTTCTTCGTAAACGGTTCATAGGTCGAAACCATTTCGAAAAGTATGAAACTACGACATATTGGCTTAACTCTACTTCCCATTAAGCAAAATAGGAAAAATCCCAATGGTCTGGGCGGGTTTGAGAACACTGCATAGTTCACACGATCATACAAGTCCGCGACCGCAGGAAAACAGCTCAGGGAGTTATTTTATGACCCAATTTTTCAGTTGTAGTCTTGTTTTAAAACCAGAAAATCACTTATTTTGGATAAATCACTTTAATGTTTGAATTTAACAGTGCTCTTTCTGGCCAAGGAACCAATTAACTGGTCAGGAAAGATACTTCAAAACACAACCTGGTCAACCGGAAAGTGAATGTGTCCGTTCTGACCGATTAACTTTATGTATAGAAACAGCAACATTTGTAAAAAAAAAAAAAAAAAAACATTCTCGACCTCTTTTAAATGACATAAAATCAACGTAATTTACTCATGGCTTAGTGAATTTTTTCATAAAAATCATTTTTTTTTACTGAGCTTCACTGAGAAGGAGCTCTGCAACAAGCAAAGTTATCGAGCGCAGTATTTACCAATAGTAAATCTGGCATACAGACTAGGTCTGATATTGAATTTGTTTATCGTTTGATTAGGATCACGTACTGATCAGCTCAATACAAATACGAGTTACAATGCAACATATCCGACTTGATCAGTAGACATAATTGTTGTTGTTATTTTTTTCCGTTCTATTTGTTTTATTTTCCTCGTCAATAGGTATGTGGGGGTCGAGTGCATACCCCTCCACACCGTACACCGTCATTATATATACTAGATCATAATGTACGGTGTACAATATTGCATTGTGGTCAATTGCTTATAAAAGCACAATAAAAACTACTGTCATTATTGCATAAATAGCAATTCATGTATACGAATTGAAATAACGAATATACGGCTAAATTATGTAAGTAACAATTTACAGTTTTGCAAAGAAGAAAAATGCTCACAGTTACATAATAAGAGTTATATAATTGCATACTCTAATCTTCATTCAGGTGACCCTGGGATTTACAGTGTACACATACGCCCCTCCCGTCTACAGAGGTTACGTCTACAAGCCTTGGGTGGTCGGGCTGGGTTGGGTCATAGCGGCCACCTCGCTGGTTCCCATACCCCTGTACGCAATATACGCGTTGTACCGAACGCCCGGGACACTTCTGGAGGTACGCTAACACATGAAAAAAAGTCCTATTATAATTAAAAAGGCATACCCACGGTTTATACGATATTTCATTTTGAAACATAAGATCATATGTTCACAAAAAATGTAATAAAGTGTTGCTTGAAACATATTTCTCGTTTTTATAAACGCGAGCAAACAATTTTATTTTTTATAAAATTTAAAGGTTGTCCTGGGGAAAACTTAGAGGACTCGGGAAATTCAGGAGTTGTACAATCGTTATGAAAGAAATATATAATTCTTTTAACTATCGTCGATATGCCCTTATAACGTAAATTATTGATCGATGACAAGGATTGAAATTGAATTATTATTTATCAAACGTACCTGTATATTGGTGGATAAAAAGAATGAATTCATTACACACAAATGGATTTCAATGACAAACAATCCACATATTATAGGTTGTTTTGGTACGGAAACTGATAACACCATCAATACTGTGTACATGTATCTTCAAAACCACGCGTTCATCATTGTTTCGTTCGTTTTCAGAGACTAAAAGTAAACCTACGACCAAACGAACTGTGGGGACCTCCAGCTGACGTACGCGAGACAGAATCCAAGGAGGAACATTGTCGACTTCCGGCGAAGGAAAAGGCAACCACAATAACTAATAAGGCGCAACATATAAAAGAGCACTGTCATGATAGCTCTGCGTTCAATACTCGTTTGTAATTATTATAGGCCGCACTTTGCCTTCTAATAGATTATGGGCAAGGTTGAGAACAACAATCAACAGTTATGGGTAATAATGTTGCTCATAATGATATAGGTTGCTGTTGCTCATAACAAATGAACAGTTGCATGGTAGGGTATGTCACTTTTTAGTAACCGGTGATAACTACAGGTCAGTACTCTCTGTTGAAAACGTTTTATTCGGTTGTAATTTATTGTTTACGGTCTTATGTGTACATCATAAAGTTAGCGCTAGGTTTTATCGTTAAGCTGTTGTTGCAGCTCGATATGTGCTAGATAGTGCCAGTGTAGTTATAGTAATGTAGTCTCTGTTGATGTAATTCTTAGTCTATTCGCATCTTTTCAGGCTCGTCGATTGTGTGCAAGAGGCTCAAAAGAGGCATTGATTTACCGAGTCTATGAACAACTCTGCGCTCCTTAGTTGCAAATCACCATTCGGATAACATTATAAAAAAAACTTGGTTTTTCGGGCCTAGTACTATTACGAGTACACAACCGTAAATCTAAGATATATCAATAAATTGTCCCTATATCTACACCGAAATCGAAATAGCGCAATACGAATAATGCACGTTACATATCCTTTCTTAACTTATATAAGTCATTATGACCGAACGTACTGGTCAGATTTTCGGACCAAACGGATCACATTGACAAAAAAAAAACATTCACCTAAGATTTTTTAAATATAGCTATCAATAAATATAGTCAACAGATCTGTACCGAAATCAAATGAGAGTGTAATGAAATAAAACATTTAAACCGTTCAGTATCCCTGATTAACTGAGATAAGACATAAGGGCCACGCCTAGTGGACCAATGTTCTCATTGACAAACTATTTACCATTCATATAATGTTTTGCATACGTATAAATTGCATGTGAATATGCAAGTCACTTTCAAGTTCAGTTCTCTCAGTGAAATTGGTCGTCAACATGCTATAGATATCACTGATATTATTAGGAGCCGCACTTTTTGGAAAACAACTTAATATTTTGCAAACCGTTTCTTTCAGAAGATTAATATTAATTAATACATTATGATAATAAAATTCAGACAAATAAATTATAAATACATTGTGTTGAATTGTTCAGCACAACCCAAAACATACACATTAATTGCAACTAGTTTGATAATGAGGAAGGCAAACACATATTGTCAATAAAATAGGGAATAAGTGTAACAACATGTTGATTGACTTCTGTGATTTCCAAGACCATTCTTAACTGTCAAACACTTTGAGGTAAATACTCGTTAATATTACGAAATCTCATCGTATTTGTTTGTATTTCTTAGCGTAATGAAAATTAATTAAATTATAAAAGTTGATAAACCTTGCCATATGCGAAACGACCGTTTATTTAAAGATCGTGCTCACAATGTATGTCATTGTCTAGAAGTAGTAAATTCAGATTAGGACATTGTAGTTATGTAATTAAGTTATGTTTGTCGTAAAATATTAATGGATACATGTTTATATTGCAGTCCTCTACAATTAATAAACTTGTTTCTATCCATAACGAAAGTTTACCAAAAGATCGAGCTTAAAATGTATGTTATATTCAGAAGTTTTACAACAGGTTTTGAAAATGTACTGTATTTGAGGTATGTTAGTCGTGAAATAGACGCTGGCACATTTAAGTATTGCAGCAAGCTCAAATAAGGAACTTTCAAATAGTTTTCTGGGAAAATTATTGCCGAAAGCTTCAACGAGTATGCAACACAATACAGAGATTATGTTAAAGTTTGGACATTATAAACCATGTGAAATATTGATCTTGTTTGCTTGTGTTTCAATTAAAAATCAAATCGCACGAAACCCCGTACAACAAAACCACATATACATATTATAAGATAATTTAATTGTAATGTCAACAAATTAAGATCAGGCAACTGTGAAATATTGAGTGAAATCGGCAAAGCTTTATAACACAAAATTGTGGGGACCACATAATTATGCTATAATGACAAAACAGTCAAAGCGCCATAATTCTAGCAAAATTGATTTCAATCTAAATTCCTTCCTAAACGATTACCTAAACATTCAGGTCAATCATCTTTAAACGTTTTAGCAAAATCTGACCAGCCGATAATGAGGAGTAGAGTACACTTAATTGGATGGACTATATATAGTCTTTATTGGATACACTGATATGTTCTTTACCAAAATTGTTTGCTATTATAATTACTTAAGACTATTACAAATAGCGCAGTGTGGGAAACGTAATTTGAATTCTTAGTGTCGCCGGTGGTGAAAAGTGTGTGGCCAGTCCGGGACTCGAACCCGGGACACGTCGCTTACAAGGCGAGTGCTCTCCCGACTGAGCTAACCGGGCCGCCACACATCTTTTCACCAATCCCGCGTAAGTTCGGTACCGTGACATTCTCCCCTGCCAAGTTGGAATTCGTCCTCGAATTTGAGTCACAGGGAACAGTGAATTACTGATCCCGACGAACCCACGGGCAGGTCTATGAAGAACTGCATGCGAATGCAAGCGCCACGGCCCCAAGTTGGGCGCCAATTGTCGCCGGATGGTGAACAGTGTGCGTCCAGTCCGGGACTCGAACCCGGGACACCTCGCTTACAGGGCGAGTGCTCTCCCGACTGAGCTAACCGGGCCACCACATATCTTTTCACCAATCCCGCGTAAGTTCGGTACCGTGACATATATAAAGTATAAATATATCCGGACAACGGCGCACAGTGGCCATATAGTGAGTCTGTTCGGTTTGCCTTTGATTTTAAACGTTTTTTTTAGTTTAAACATATTTACTTTAAACAATACACATTGTTTTACATATAATTACATACAACATTGATACAGTTTACATGTTTGAATAGGATTAGACCGGAAGACAATGTCTTCTATAGTTATTCTCCCTATACAAATACAATTAAATAGTTTCATACATACATAGTTGATTTTTTTATGATTACACAATAATAACAATATGGACAAAAATAGAAACATCGAGTAAAGAAATCCATGTGTGAAAAACAGGTAAAAGGTTTAAAGGTGTGACTACATGAATATTTTTTTTTTGGGGGGGGGGCTATTTGCGATTTTAATCATGGGTTTTTGGATCATTGAGGGCAATAGAAAAAAGGTTACTACAATATTGCGTTTTTTATGGAAGTAATTTGTTTCTTATTGTGATGATACATTGGTAATGAAAAAGTGACAGTGGTATGTATTAACAAACAAATGATGTATGGGTACGTTTAAAAACTGATGATTTTCGTTATTTTACTGGTTTGTGGAAATACACAACAGTATATAGTTAAATTCAAAATTGACATTAGTGTCGAACAAACCTTAATTTTAATTGTTCACTGTCATTCAGTTTGCTTAAGAAAATAAAACGTTGAACATTGATAATGAGACAGTGTTGTAAAATATGCAATGATTACTTTCAGTTTAAATAAATACAACTCTCGATTATAAAGGATTTGTTTGATGTAAATTAAACTGATGTGAATGCAAAACTGTTTAATGGCATATATTTATGAACAGTGAAACCCTAAGGACAACGTCAGTAGATAAACTCTCGTCTTCATATGAAAGTCCTTTATAAATGGTTAGAATTTAATCTCATACATTTGGCAGACCAAAGTATTAGAAAGCACATTGCTGTTCAGCGTTTTACGCGAAATAAAAAAGTGTTAATTGCGCAATTAACATTTCTCAGATATACCATGTAAATAAAGTCAACGCGGTATATCAGTTGTTTACACGCAACACGCTACTTAAGTGTCGTTCTAAAAACCATCAATGAGAACTAAAACACTGCATTGAGGAATTGTGAAATAGTGAACAGCCAGGCAGTACCAACACGTATATGAAACGAAGGCTTCATGAGTGAAGCGTAATCACGCAAATTATACACGGGAGTGCAATTTGAGGTAAAACATTAAGAGAGAGAGAGAAACCCATGAAAGTAACATTGGAACAGGAGACACATGACCCGCAGGAGCAGCGGCCGCGGCTGTAATGATTTGATGACCTAACATATATGTTGATGTATGATTCTTAAATCTAAAGTTTATACAAACCAACGTCGACATTTTTAATTTCTAAATCGATTGTTTGGCATCAAAGCCCCCGAACCGAGATTATTAATTCTATTGTTCAGTGGTTTGTTAAGAATCCGCGGATCAGACTGAATACTATGAATTATGCATTCTATACAATATTCACATGTATATACCTACGCTTATGTTAAATTCGGCGTCTATAGTCCATGAAAGACTAAACTAGGTTTTGAAATAATGAAATATAATATAAATATGTATATAGTGAATCACATGTGATATGTGTACGTAGGACACGGATACCCCAACATACCATTGACGAACAAAAGCAAATGTATATGTCCCTATTCTGAAAGTGAATGCTTAAAATACATGAAATGCCATATATAACATCGACATTTATATATCTAGTCTACTCGGTAAACTCGATCCTCACTTATCCACGTAGCCCTTGCGTCCGAAAACTGCCAACGCGCCTTTTAAGGATATTTTCCTTCCGCCAAAATGGAACAATACAATCCCATTTTTACCAATCACTTCTGTCATTTGATACTTATCAATACCAGTATATTCTGATGAGTATACATCCATACTTATACGTGTCAGTCAATACTTATAAGTGTGATTTAATGCTAATTAGTGGCAATCAATACTAATAAATGTCAGTCAACACTAATAAAAGTCAGTCAAATTTAGTACGTGTCAGAAAATACTTATAAGTGGCAGTAAACTCTTAAAATGTCAGTCAAAACTTATAAAAGTCAGTCAAAACTTTCAGTCAGTTAATATGTGTACAACAATGCTTATTAGTTAGAGAAAGTCTAATAGTGATAATTGGTTTCTTTTACTGGAAAAGCCTCTGAAATACGAAAACCATAAGTAAATAAAACAGCATTTGATCACAACGATACCCTGATTGTTCTACAATTAAATAAACAACTATTATAAACAATAAATTATGTAAGCCCTTGATTTTAAATTTCGTTATTAACAACACATTCATATACTGTATAGAAGTATAAACACATGTTTAAAGCGTGGATTCACGCGGGCACTATTAGTCTTTAAATATACCCACCCTCGCGATGATTTTAAACAGAGCTACGGAATTCCATTATCGGGCTTAAAAGGGTCGACGCGCTTAATTACCTTTGATATGACTGTTAATTGCGAACAAACGAAAAATATGAGCTCGCAATTATGAGAGCATTTTGCTCTGAAAAGTTACCATATTTTGTACGTACCGGAGAATATTTAAAGAGGGGGTAAGATGAGGCATACATTACGAAATAATTCTATAGATAAGTTAGTTTTTTGGTCTTGATCTTCTTAGTATATTCACAAATATTAATATTGTGTTTTTACATATACATGCTGTAGATGTGTATTAACGGGCGTTGATCAATTTGAACACGTTTGTTTACAACGTCGATAATGCTTTACTACGCATAGACGGGTAAGGTTAAGGAAAATGACTAAGCGTTATCCTGGTACTCGTGTATTGCATTGGAAAAGATATAAACATTTACAGCACACGTCCTTCTAAGTCGAGCCGCGTGAATATTACCGCACACTTAACTTGACGTTTAACCCATCTATGCCTAGCGTCTAGAATAAAGGCCTTGGCAAACAGCGTAGACAGGAATTTCTGTAATGAATATTCTAAATATAGAAATAAATATACTAGACATCCCTATTTTTGGAAATAAATTGATCCAATTTAGAAGAATGGGAGTGTCCACTAGGCATAAATGGGTTAACGTACCAATACTTATTTTATGTATGGAATGAACGGATAAAGTAATCATACATTAGGCACTCAATGACACACTAAACCAAAACGATCTTTAAATCAAATGAATCATTATTTTTGAGAAAGGATTACCGATCAATGACATTTGAGATTACAGGTAGGTCGAAAACCTGTGTGTTATAATATTTTACCTTTGACCTTTTCAATCGATCACGCGAACTTAAAATGTGTCGTTAGAGACGTGTGCACGTTAATCAATGAAATACGATATAAAGAGCTCAGTGAATACGCTGTTGTAAAGAAGGAAGTAAAGCGGATAATTATGTAGTATATATGTTGTATCTTCAGTACAGGTAAACACATTTCAACTTGAATGTAAGCAGTCTCGTAGTTGTGTGTTTAGCTTGTGGATAATACAATTACTGTTGCTGGTAGTAATTATCATTTGTTTAGTTTCTGTCATCTTCTTCGTGGAATTATACTGGGTATTCTGCTTCCTGACTTTACTGCTACCATCAAAATTAACGACAGTAGTGTCAAATCAAATAAAGATGTAAATATTCATATTGACTCGTTCCAAATCAACGTTTAAGTTTTAATATAAGTTCCCAAGCTCATTATTTTCCAAATATGAACGATGTATGCTTTTATTTCTATTGTTCATATAACATATAGTAAACGTAACATACCTTTACGTAATTATGCGCAAACAAAATTGTATAAATATCTTTGCGATATATACTACTAATGAAGTGAATATACATTAACGTTGCGATGAGTCATATTTATAAATATCCGGGTAATAGAAACATATTTTGTAAAACCACAACCGTGTTGATATCGATGTTTCTAATACTTCTTCTTTCGTTTTGTGTATCACTTTCGTTTTTGGGTTGTTTTTTATTGTGTGGAATCCATTAAGGCTGCTTTCTAAGTGTTTGATTTACGTACGTAACTAAGCCCATTTACATTGTTTGAAATGTATAAATATTGTTGTTTATCACATTAAGTTTATACTGCATCACAAAATAGAATAATATCAATACAAATAGTGTCGGTCGAAGCGAACCGTTTTGAGAAGGCCCTTAAGTTATCATTTTTAGTTTATAATGTTTGGTGGCTAATGAAGATGCAAAACAGTTATTCATATTACATATAATATCTGTAAGTTAGATGCGTTTGTTTTCTAGCGCACCTGTGCAATGCACATTTTGAATTGCCAGGTACGTCGCCCTTGGGTGGCGTTAATTTAAACGTTATATCCTTCTTAATCAAAGGGTAGAATTTAACAAACCTTCACAGGAATAAACCTTGGCTCAGCCTGTCGCAAATGCGTTTAAAGCGTTCTGGTCGGCTGCATATATAGGTCACCAGAAATTAATGTAAAGCTTAAAGATAGATCTTAACGATTGAAACTTTACAAAACTTCTCTGAAACTACATGCGTCATTTTGTTAATATTTGATGTGCAACATCCTACATGTACATTAGTCCTCTAAGTCCCTGGAATCAAAACTGGCATTATCTCAAGTGTAATGGAAAAGGAGCTGATAAGATCCGTGGCTGTGTATTTCATTTACATTAAACGTTATAATTTTAAACAATTTCAACGCGAGTGCTTCCTGTTTATCAATGTCATATAATTGTTTTTGAAGTTTTTTTGTATAATGGCCGCCATGTTTGTTCCAGGGAAACTACTTTTGAAGAAGCAGATACACACGAAATATAAGTTCAGAAACAGTCATGCAAAACCTTCTTCTAGTTTAGGAATTACCAGCAATATGTCTCAGCCAAGTAATTCAAATCGCACTAATATAATGCTCGACATGTGTACGTCAGAATGTGGGATTAGACAAACATTTAAAGGACTACAGGAGGAGAAATTAAGGTCCGAAGTGGAAAATATCGTCAAGATTTAAAAGAAGTGTAACATCGGGCGAAGCTTTCAAACAAATATCTCAAATGACTAATTTGTTTATTCTTTCAGCGCAAGAAACGTCAGATCAAATGATAAAAATAGTATGTGTACAAGATAATATTTACGCTGAATCAATACAGACAGACACTGACAAGCTGTTCAAGATGGGTTGGTTTACGTTTGTTGTATGGATGCTTTCTCATGATGAACATTGTAATGTTCAAATAAGATGAACTATTTAAAATTAAAATGCTTTCGTATTTTATGGCTAAAAAGTAAATGTTTTCACAATATAACGCATACTTGTTAATAAATAATAATTTGAAAAAGAACAACACCAATATTTATTCAATGGTACACATATCTTTTCCGAAGCTGATGAATCCAGCAAGTTCCTATGCATTAGTAATATCCATGGCAACTGTAAACAAGACAAGTGCACACAACTTCATAGCGACACACATTTACCCTACCTATGGCAGATACACTTATTTGGGGGTTGGTTCACGTTACCGAATTCTGAAAGTGTTGAACAAATGTTCTGTTCACCGGGAGAAAAGGAATATTCTTTCAAGTTTGTAAGTAACGGATATCGAAGTTTGTCAATTATCCAGGTTATTTTGATTTAAACAAATATATATGTTATTAAGAATAATAGTATTGAATATTAAACCAATAAAAAAAATCCAAAATCGAAAACTATATACATGTACACTTGAATTTAACAAAATAAAATTGCTAGCCAGATTTAGACGATGTGGTGTGTTTCACCCATTATAATTATACAATTTCATATTTCTTTTTTATAATTTTATAAAGATAATGAAAATGGGAAACGTGTTATTTCAGATTTATGCGTCTGAACATTTGGACTGTAAATAGTGTTTGAACCAGTGAAAAGGGCCTTTATTCGTGAGTATTATTATGTAGAGGTCAGGCGTTTGAGCACAATGTCTTTCAACGAGGCTGGCGATGTGGGAGACAGCTTCGTAACTCAGTGGAGATGGTACTGGAAGGAAAATGATGAGCAATGGATGTTGTTTGAACCTGTGAGTGCTTATAGTAACTTGTTTTTTAGTATTGAGATCTAAATAAGTTCTATATTGCCGAAAAAAATACACTTCGATAAAGTTTAACACTGTTTCCATCTTTTGCAACGAAAACTAGATTGAAAATTTAGGACATTGGATTATCTGCGTTGTTATGTTTTAATGTTTTAAAAAAAAGTATAATAGTTTTCTTGTAAGTGTTTCAATGCAAACGATATACAATGTATTACATGCAACGCTTTATTTTTAATTTACCAATTGGTATTTTATTATTGTAACTGTTATACTGTGTATTATTTAATTTCGTGGACCTGTAATTTTTGGATTCGTATATTTGGGCGTTGATCTTTAATTGTGAATGTGTGTATAAAGTCTGATATAAGACGTTGAACGTGTTGAGCTCCATTAGGAGTATTGTTGTGCACCAAGTTATTCAAGATAATGTTTTCATGTAATATCATTTATTGTTTTTTAATTTCTATTCTTACCACGCTAACTTTGAAGCAATCATACTACTAAAAACCAACAAAACATTAAGATGACGTAAAAGCAAAACAAGCGAAATTACAAAATCCTTCCACAAACTCATTAACGAACAAGTACCCATACAGAAAATTAACCGCTCGCAGTAATTTTACCTCGATTGGACAATATCAATTATAAAGTATACCGGCATTTCTCCCCACAAATGCATATACCTGCTTACTGCTAGATTACAAATACGTGTCATACTCAATAACCAAAGGTTGTATGTCATTAGTTAATGCATACGCTTAATATTACATTTATATCCGCAGGACTCTCTTCAGCATACGCTTGAGGCTAAGTATCTTGCTAAACAAACCACATACCTTTACTGGCGTGACACGATGAAGTATAAGATTGACTTTGATTCTTTGACGCAACACAACGTGCAAACTGGAACAACCAGACCTCTTATACGGCGCCCAGTGTTTGTATCTTATAAAGACGTCCATGATAATAAAGCGTAAGGTTATTTAAATACATATTTTAATCAGAACACAATTTTTAAATGTTAATAGTGGTATTCTTTCATAGCAACAAATGAAGCGACATAGAAATGATAATCTCAAATTTACCTTTTTAAGGGCTATGGTGGTAAAAGTAAATAATGTGGATAAGAAAAACAAAACTGTTGTGTTTTGGGATACATACATTAAAAAATAAAATAAATGCTAAACGAAAATATACATGCTAAAATCATGGTTCAAGCATCTTTGCTTAGTTCCATGAGCGCGATTAAGTCCTGATGTTGCACATGTTATGGGGGCAATGAATTATTATTTTGTTTACATTTAATAAACATGCTCGACAATGTCATGGAGTTTGCAATTTGCAAGTGCAAAGACTGATTTAATATTCTCAAAAATATGTTCCACACCTTCTTACAATGTTGAACCAGTAAAATTTAAATCATTTATGATAGGAAAGCGGTTTGTGATAAAAATGACATTTGTGCGGGTTTTATTGTGTTGAAGGTCTTGTGTTTCAGACCCCCATGTCTAGCTCCGCCTCAAGTGATTGACGTTGCGCTTCCTCCTACCTGGGTGCCGTGGGATGTTGCTCACCCATTTGAACTTGTTCAGTTGTCACCTACGGATAAAGAATGCATTGAGGTGATTACAGTAAATGATGGTTAAAACTAATTGTACGAATACAGTCTTCAGTTAATACTCTTATGTAATTAATAATCAAATAATCAAATTGTATTATTAAAGGGTTTTGCAATTGGCGGCATGCAATTAAGCTAATTCAGTTAGCACACTGTATCCCCAACTCCGACCACACCTCACCAAATGTCCAGTTTCCAGGTCGTTCTGATTTACTCAGAATTTAAGGCAAGTATAATAAAGCAAACCAATCAATCTTTAATATACTTCTTCATCTTTCACATTCAAATAGCCATCGCATGTTTGCCTCAAAAAACGTTTACATTTATATAGAAAATGCCTATTACTTTCATTTAGATTTGTTATCAACATAACACATACAACATGGTCCATCATTATTGTCAGCATAAAATGCAAAAATTACGATTTGCAACCAACCATTCAGTCGAACGTAATAACGTTTTAAAACGAAAAGTTTTGTTTTATTCACACACCATAGAATATCCATTAAATTAACAAAACAAGCATATAGGGCCGCACATTTAAAATTAGCCTTTTCTGAAAAAAAAGGTCTAACATGATGAATGAAATGTATGTGTTATTGTAGGGTACTAGTACTTCCTAGTAATACCATGATTAAAAACGTACTAATGAATGATTAAGACACATTGTCTCTTGATTTAATATATCAGTTAAATTAAACGATGAAATGTATACGGCCGTTGTGCACATTGGCATGTTAATATTATGACGTATGAGCATAAGAAAGTGATACAAAATTTAAATAGGTCAAACTCAGTTTGTATGTATAGTCAATAATAAGTTTTCTCTTTAACACACTAGAATATATCGATTTCTTACAAGATGACTGTATTTGTGATTTTAATATTATTAATATAACTATTTACTATTTTACTCAAGATGGCGGATTTACCGCAGTGGACGTGGTACTGGCAAGACAGCAATAATACATGAAAGCCTTTCGTACCGGTACGACTAGTATGCTTAAAATATTATATTCTAACTTCGTCCGACTTTATTTTATATGTTTGCCTGAATGATTATCTTGGTGTCTTGTTTGTATAGTTGCTATTAATTGTGCAATTATCGATTGCTACAGTAAAGGTACATTTATTGTACTCGTTGCTTGGCAACCGATGCTCCTGGATTTACAGTACGTTACACTTATGAGTATGTAGGTGTCGTTATCTGAGAAAATTCAACACCGTGTGACGGGCGGCATGTATATACTAAATTTTTTACAAAGAATACGTTCTCCCTCAGGATTCCCTCTAACAAACCCTTGAGACAAAGTTCCTTGCCAACCAGAGCATCTACCTGTATTCAAGAGAGAACTACAAACGGAACTATTCAATCGACTTTAAACGCATGACTCAGAAAAATGTGGCCACTGGAGCCATCAGAAAACTACAAAGTCGCAATATGTCTACAGGTGTACCGTAAGTGATAGACTCGCCATTCGAGCGTCAATATGTTTTATTTATCCCTGTTTAAACATTTATACGCTTATAGTTTAGTTTCATATATTTTGTTGTGAATAATGTGTACTCAGTCATAACCAAACACTTTAAAACAAATAAGTTGTATATTTTAAAACACCTGCATTTTCATACAAATGAGAAGACATAATATAAACACTAACAAGTAACGCACGGTTGGCAACTTTTCATGTGTGTATTGATGAACTTTCAGACCCCCATGTCTACCTACTCCACATGTAATTGATGTCGAGCGTCCAGAGTCTTGGGTGCCTTGGGATGTAGCTCACCCGTTTGAACTTGTACTGTTACCACCCAAAGATCCAAATTGCATACACGTGAATATTGCTCATCGATTTTATTTTAAGCAATTATAAATCAATCGTTTTATANGGGGGGGGGGGGGGGGGGGGGGAGGGAAAGACATAATAATCCTGGCACACTAATGCTGGTGACTTTCATAGTTGGAAAGAATAACAAAATGAAATGTTCAACGAATTGTAGTTCGGGTAGCTGTTAAACGGCGGCCGAATTTGCATCCTCTCGTTTTTTAGGTTGTATACGTTCACCTTATAAATACAGTATGTAAAGCAGTTAAAACAAGTATTAGACTTTGTACACATTATTTAATGTTTATAACATTTTTGTCATATAGAAGTCGATTGTATGAGTTCGGATTTTCTCTCTATTACCGTGACCATGAACATTCAATTCCAACTATATATTATTAACATGTACACGTTTCATAACAGGTATCAAACAACTTCTACCAAACGATGTCTCCTACTCAGCATGTTCTGGAAGCAGTGTTCCGAGTTCAGAATCACACATTATGGTCTGCATTCTGCAAGTAAGTTACTTGCCTTGTTTGGTTACGGGTTTTCAATCCACAATGTCAGTCCATATGTGGTACACTTCCTCTGTTGGTTTTTAAGTTGTAAATGGACATATGATAATTTCAACCATTGAACCGTTGTTTTAAATATAGCGTAAAATCGGTAATTCGCTTTGAGTATATTGTTTTGCTGTAGTCCGAGGGTCAATGACGCGTCATGATTCTTTATTTATGTCAGACGTGAGAATGAGTTGAGCTGTTATAACGACACTTCACGAATATAAATCTTAATACTATACCATGTAAAGGATTTCGTATAAGAAGGTTGGAGTCGAGGTCAAACACGATTAATTAAAATGAGAAAAAACAACGTTTCTGCTTATGAACTCAAAAAGGTATTGCAATACATGGATTTAGTCCATAGCCCTGTAGATACCATATAACGAGACCTAACTTGGGATTTTGTATAAGGTATCGGGATCCATTTGAAAGTAACTTAAATGTTAAACAAACGGATTGTGACTAAATACATTGAGAATAAATTATGGTATGCTTTCCATTCAAACGCTGGATAATAAATTGTTATGTTTTAATACATTCTTCATACAAAGCCATAGTACTGTGATTACGACTCGATGTGGCCAAGGTAACATTCCCCCTTTTGAAAACAAGGTAGACATTGTCAACTTTAATTTTGAAACAAAAAACAGTAGACAATTAGTCTCATTGTTTGAAAAAATCAAACAAATACTTGCACATGGAGTTCGCCTTTAAGATTTGGACCTGACTTGAGATGCTTATTTATTTTCTTATAGCTTAGCATAAACTCCTTGACCAAATTACTAAACACAGTATTTATTTATGGACGGCTCTTAATCATTTGTAGAACATACAGTAATTAGCACATTACTTCTTGGTGTTAGAAAACCAAAATTGCAATCACATATTCAAAAGCGTATAATCATGATTTCATAAAAAATAGTACCTATGTTTAAGTACGAGTAAATATGAATTTGTTTTAGTAAAGTACAAGACAATCGATATAAGAGATTATTTCAGCCAGGAGAAAAGCATGCTAAATAACCAGAGGAGACTTGGGGATACAAAGCCAGTGGATAAGCGTTACCTTTTCCACGGAACTGACAGTTTGGATACTGTGCGAGGAATCTGCATTAATAGCTTTGACTTCCGTTTGTGCGGAAAGAATGCAACAGTTTATGGCAAGGGAGCGTATTTTGCTAGAGATGCTAAATACAGTCACAGGTTCACAAAGCCGTCAGCTAAGCTGGAAAGATTCATGTTCCAGGCGCAGGTACTTGAGGGTTACTACACCACAGGGAACGGGGAGTATAAACGGCCTCCAAATAAACCGGGAAAACACCATGAGCTGTATGATTCATGCGTAGATAAAGTAGATGATCCGAGTATATTTATTCTTTTCGAGAAAAACGCCTACTACCCTGAATACTTGATTTAGTATAATAACACTGGTGACACGGCTATTCCTTTATAAGTGAAACCATCCTTGCCACCAAAGAGGCCCTTGCCACCAAAGAGACCCTTGTCGGCATGGAGGTCTGAAAACGCTTCTCTATCCTCCAGTTCAATTTCATCATCAGCTGCCCAGCCAAAACCACTTCCACCAGCTCCAACAACAGCAGCTACATCTGCATCACAACACTCGTATGCCTCGCCTCCTGATCCACCACCCGAGACATATGTAGTATTCAGTAGATCATAGTGCATGAACAAAATGCAATTATATGACAAAAGTGCATTATTCTAATGATGGTTTGTTGAACAAGGACATCATTCAAACTTTTCAATAATGTTATTTTAGGATAACCTTTTAGTTGCTTCATTTTTGTTCATCATTATTTTTACTGGTAATCTTATGATTTTGTATTTGTGTGTGTAAACAATTTTGTGTATGCATTAGTTTATGAATACTGAAATATGATATCGGAAGAATGCTTTTGGATAAAAGTAGGGCGTAGAAAATGAAATAATTCTGACATTAGTTCCCTACCCTAGCTCCCTTGAATGGGCATGTTTTGTTTTGCCGAAGTGCAACACTTGCGATGGTTTAGTTGTTTAACCACGGTGTTGGAAATTTGATAAAAGAAACGATTTGTGATAACGTTTAAATGAAAAGAGCAGAACTGTATATATAAGTCTGTGAAGCACAATGTACATTCATAATAACTCTGGTGATGCAAAGCCATTCTGAACTGAACCCCAAGGATACAGACAACATGGGCAGAACATGGAGTAATTGTGTGGGGCCTAACCGATTTTGATAAGTTTACCTAAATGAATATTCACAGATATCAGTTTTTAATCCAGGTGCAGCTGTATACGCAAGGATTAGTGGTCACTCAAACGTGGCTTTGTACATTTTTAATGCCAGAAATGGTGTTGTAAAGCATGCTGCAAGAACATGCATATAATTAAATATAATGTATTTTTTAAAATTAAACATTTTGTAATAAATAACAAAAAAAATGTGTAAATTAATATTGCGTAGTGTTTTGCGTAATTACATTTATAACATAGTGTACGCATATTAACAACGATTTTGTATCAATGAAAATGGTGTGAATGAAAGAATTGTTAAAACTTGAATGAATTCCTTTTATTGTGCTTTCCTGTGTACGGAATAATTACAATTAACCATAATTGACCACTATCCTTGATAGGCACTCTAATCCGATATAAGGTTTCGTTACATTAAAGATAAATTCACGTCTGGTAGGTCAAAGACTGTGCAACAATTCGGAACACATGTGTTGTGATTGTTTGTTTTGTATACATACAGGCTTAGTACTAGTTGAACCTCTGCTGTTTTGTTCGTTTGTATGTTAAATGTTGCTTTATTTTCATATGCATTTCTGTGTTCATGATTGTCTGTATTTTTATGGTTGTGTTGTTTTCGTACACAAATTTATATCTACCTTATAGCTAAAAACATAGATTCTGTTCTTTTAAATAAGTAGCAATAAATACAAATTTCCAACACAGGATATCAATGTGTTTTGTTATTGATTTATTAGGCAAGACTCATTACTTTGCAATTTCGTCATAACAAAACAAACTTTAAAATAAAAAAGTATGAAAAAAGTGAAATGAAAGCGGATTAAACTATGATAATACAATGCAAAATATATTCAAATGGTTTGAAAAGAATAATTTACTTCAAAGAAAAGAATGGAAATTAGAATGGAGTTGAATAATGTTTATTTTTTAATTGTAAAAGCTTTGTGTAAATTTAATTTAAAATAAAGATAATGTAAGTATAGACTTCTTTAAATAAATTATGCCCGGTAGATTATGTACAATTGATTTTATTCTTTATAATCAAGAAATCACCTTAATACATGTTCATGTGTATCGGCCAAACAAAGATGAAACATGTTGTTTCGTTATAAACTGAAAATATGTATCTTATGCAAAATAGGGATAGAAAATATATGAAAGGAGATACTTTTAATACAATATTTAATCCAAACCCAGACAAAAAAAGGTCAAACGATTCACACATAAATAGTGGAAACAAAACAAAACTCCATATTCAATTCATGTAAAGTGATTGGCATATGGCGAGCACTTCACACAGTACGAAAACGAAGATTATACAAATAAAATTATGCAAGAAATGCATAGTGTAGTAGAAAACAACATAAACTGTTACCAACATACCTTGTGCATACTAAATAAACTGCAATTAACGTAAGTATAAAATGTTCTACAATTACTACAAAATGAAACTAGGAAAAAAAAATATCATGGATTCAAGGGCATGTCGAACCTCACACTAAGCACAGAGTTCATCACACAGTACGCCAGTGTAGACTAACATTATTGACTTGCATACTTCAGATGAGGTTTCAGTATATTGCTCCATTACAGTAATCGGAACCATTGTCAATGAACGATGTTTTATTATTTAGGTATAACAAGTCAGCTCATGTTAAATTAGTTGTCGCTTTCGTTACCGGTTTCTGTACCGCGAGGATGATGTATTGATGGAAACTGGTGGTTTTCATGGAATTGGTAACCAAATGGTGAGTGGGTAGTGTGTGCAGGCGGAGGGTTACCAACCGAATAAGTTGAATTCGAACCGGGCATGAACATAGAATACCATGGTGATCCTATGACATTTGGCTGTGCTTGAGAATATGAATTGTAAGAGTGAGCTCGTGCTGGCGTAGAATACACCGTTGGCGCTGTGGGATATGGTTGTGGGGTTGCTAGTGGCTGAGCTGTTGATGGCAGTGATATGTTGGAACTCACAGCGTGCATTTGCGATGATGGTAAAGAAGATGCGATAAAAGATGCTGCGACATTTGATGGTGGTTGTGACAATTGATTGTTGTTCTGAGCTAGTACTGGTGCTGAATACAATACTGACGAAGTAGAACTTGGTACTGGGGGTATTTGTGGCATAGCTGTTGATGACATTGGCATAAGTGACCAATATGGTCGGAAACTTGGCGGTGGTGCTTGTTGCACAGGCAATGGTGGCACTGAATTGGAAACACTTGCAGCATTGTTCGATTTGGATTTTTTTGATCGGGATCGTTTTGTTGCAATTGGTGCTGATGTTGTTGGTTGCAAAACTAACATAGATTGTGAAGCCTTTTTTGATCTCGGTTTCCTCGACCTTTTTGTTGTTTGTGGTGGAAGCGCTTGTGGTGCAACCGATGCCATCGTTGAACTGGAAGGGTTCGAAGCGTTCCATAACACAACAGGCTGCGGTGATGCCACGTTTAAGTTATCTGTGTCTGTGTACTGAATGAGGTACTCAGGGTAATAAGCGTTTTTATCGAAAAGAATGAACATACTAGGATTATGCTCATCATCCACACATGAGTCGAAGAGTTCATGATCTTTGTCTGGCTTTTCTGGTGGCCGTCTGTACTGTGAATCACCTTTCGTGTAGCTGCCTACAAGAACTTGAGCCAATAACATAAATCGTTCCTTCTGTTCATCTGGCTTTGTAAACGTATGACTGTATTTCGCATCTCTAGCAAAGTATGCGCCATGACCATACATGGTGGCGTGTTTTCCGCTCAAACGAAAGTCGAAGTTATTGACGCAGATTCCACGCACAGAACCCATACTGTCGGTTCCGTGAAAGAGGTGGCGTTTATCGACTGGGCTTCTATTCCCAAGTCTCCGCTGGTTGTTCAACATGACCTTCTCGTGACTGAAATAATAATATAAATCCCGTTGCTAGTTGGAATAATACATATTTATTCATCTTACTTGTTCGGTCATAATCTACTGCATTCACGTAATTTGAGAACGCATAACAAAGGCATGTTGTTGTTGTAGCTACGATCATCCAATTGAGAACATGTATAGTCGACGCAAGCTAAACGATAATTCACCGCAATCCGGTTGTTGACCTGGCTTAAATTATAAACCAATTCAGTCACGATGGGACTAAATACTAAAATAATACAAAAAATATTCATCGCTAAAGCTACGTATACCCATGCGTTTAATATATATTGTCAATTTAAGAACCTTGCATTTGGTTGTATATAATAACAAATAAAAATGTAAACCAATAGCTTTAGATATTTGTCGCTTTTTCCTCTTGTAGTAAATAGGGTTTTTCATTAATATGTTGGGTTATCTCAACTTATTAAATATTACATAAGATCGGACAATATTTCTTTTTCCCTGTCATGTTTTGTTAAATGAGTTCAAGAATCGGGTTGAACACACACACACACGCGGGCGCGCTTACGCACATGTTCTGGGCATGTTGTATGTTTATTGGTCGTATTGCAACTTCAAGTTTGTTTACAATTAAAGTGGAGCATGTTTTACAACGGATGATTACCGTTTTTTAAATAAAGATGAAAACACATAAAACGACTGATAAGGGAGAACTGAGTGGTGTTTCCAACAATAGCAGCGATAAACATAAAGTGTCGCAGAACATGAACATGCTTTATATATTATCTGACATCCGGAACACTATTTGATGTGGATTTGGGAAATAACAATGCATATTTCTTCTAGATAATTGAAACCGCCAAGCGTATAACATATTGTGTAGTTTAACTTACTTGCAAAAGGCAGACAATAAAGCATGATTTTGTATCCGGAATACGGCTGTAATAGTAAATTCATCACGGCTTGTGGTTTTGAAAAAGTTTGTTGACACCTGAAAAACAAATGAATTTCGCTCAATTGAATTTTAAACGTGTGTATGATTCTTGTGGAATTCGAACTTAGAGTAAGATGTGAGATTGCTTATTCTTGTTAACATAATATTATGGTATAATTTAGGATACTTCAAAATATGTATGCACATGAAGATCATCTTGTTGCATGCATTTAGTTTTATGTATCATCAGTGTACACGTCTGTGTCAGAAATGGCTAAGTTTCGCTCGGCAATCTATGTTTGGTTCGTATAATATAAATTTATTGATAGTACAGTCAAACCTGTCCCAGAGACCACCTTTTAATAGAGACCACCTGTCCATTAAGACCACAACGATTTCCTCCCATTCCTTTCAATTCCTTTCAATCGACCCTGCGAATAAAGACCACCTGTGAACAAAGACCACAACGACCAAATCCCTTGAGTGGTCTTTATTGACAGGTTAGACTGTATATGGTTTGGAACAAAGAACATGCTCATTTGTTAAATTGCATTAGTTTTGAGTGAAAAATTGGTTGCAAATTGAAATTGTTCATGTTCTCTTATGATTTTTTAGCATACCATCGCGATATGCCATTTTTTTTTCATATATAAATATAACGAATATGCGTTGTTCATATAAATATACACATTTGGTTTCCTAATATTAAAGACCATAAACTAAGTTTAATATGTATTGGTTTGCACGTGATTTAGATAATGACTATTATATATCGTACAGATTTAGCCTAAATAGGCTACGATGATCTCCTCATAGATTGAGAATATAAAGTGGCATATGGTCTTAGCCCAACCCTACATCTGTTGAGCAAAGGACATGCATTTTCTGCAGTCGTGTAGAAAACGAGAACCATTTTGTGATCGAATGCAATTTTTTATACAGATTTATGATGTAAATATATACCTTCATATTACAGAAACAGACCAAACATGAAAACTTGTATAGAATTGATGTCTTCTGAAAGTGAATCTGTGTTAAGAAAACTTAGTCCTTTGTCAATGCCGCATTTTTAGTTAGATCAACTAAAATGTATGTGCCCATTTGATGTAATTTCACTCATTATACGTATTCCATGCATGTCGTCTATCTATTAATGCTGCCGACTATTTGCACTTGCTTAAACAATTAAATTGCTGCTATTTTGGATTCTGTACTTGAATGAATCCTGTATAATCAGTATTTGTGTTTGAGTTCCTGTTTACGCCTCATTAGGTTTTGTTTGAAGAGTAAATGTATGTTAACATTAATGCATTATGTATTGATATGTATGAACACTCCTCTTAAATATTATTATAACGGTTAATATGTATTTCATGCTGTAAATTATTTATTGATACTTGGTATGTAATTGTTATTTAAAAAGTTGTGTAACCTCGCTTACTCATAATTTCAAGTGCTTGTTATAACTATGTATATATTATATCGTTTAATGTTGTTATCATATTGCATGTACTAAAATGTACGCACATGGGCAATTGGCCTTTGGAAATGCTTTTAAAAACATCTTGAATCTATGTAAAACGTTTTATGATACCGTTAAATCAAACATTAACAGAATCAAGGTATTACCGTCGGAATATGCCAGGTGAGAACCAATTTGAAAGATATTGCTCTATTGTAAGTGCCTTCAATTGTATAAGTAAATCAGAACTACCTGGAAACCGGACATTTGGTAATGTCTCATCGGAGTTCAGTATAGAGGTTGTTTACTGAATTGGTTAAACTATTTGCCGCCAATTGCACACAAAACAAACTTAAAATGTGATTATTAAATTGACAAAAACATAAAACTGAAGACTTTATTCGTAAAATCAGTTTTTACCAGCATAAACTGATCATCACCTCAAGAAATTAAGACGAGACATACAAAATTACCTCATTAAGCTCTGTATCACTGTCAGAAAGCTGAACAAGTTCAAATGGATGTGCCACATCCCAAGGCACCCAGGAAGGAGGAAGCGCAACGTCAATCACTTGGGGAGGCGCTAGACAAGGTGGTCTGAAACACACAACCTTCACCCTCATACAAACCAATAACAGGCCATTTGTTTACAAACTACTTTCATATTACTGATTATAAACACTATGCGTGTACACACATGATTTAAATTTAATTGGTGTAGCATTGAAAGAGTGTTGGGCGAGTATCTAAGCAGTTCTTGCATTTGCAAGTAAACAGACAAAGTTTGCTCCCTTACACAGTGGTTTACTATGGAGTATGGTTTTTAAAAGTAAGGTATTGATTAAATTTTCCCGTATTACATGAAAAATATAAGGCATTCCGTATTTTCGACACAAATCCGTTATGTTTTGGTTGTTGTTTGTTTTTGCCAATATTTTATTCAAATATGTATATCCCAAACAACTGCAGTTTTTCTTTTCCACAAAACTTACTTGTAAGCAAAGAACGTTTGCCCGTTTAACCCGAAAAAAGAACAATGTGAGATTATTTATATGATGCTTCATGTGTTGCTTTTAAAGAATAGCACTATTTTTTCACCTGCGTAAAACATGTATACATGGATTAAAATATGCCTGTACATATGACATGGTAATGGACATATAGATTTTTATAGAATAACCTTACGTTATTTTGTCGTGGACGTCTTTATAAGATACAAACACTGGCCGCCGTCTGAGTGGTCGTGTAGCTCTAGTTTGAACGTTTTGTTGCGTCATAGAATCAAAGTCAATCTTATACTTCCACTTGTAGTTTTCACGCCAGTACATGTATGTGGTTTGTTTAGCAAGAAACTTTGCCTCAAGCGTATGTTGAAGAGAGTCCTGCAGATATATAACTCCCATACAACTTCTACATGAATTCAGGCCGGACAACATTTGAGAATTGAGCACGATACGTATTGGTTATAAAGAAGTTCGCATGTATGTAAATTTATGGATGGAAATTCCGGTATATTAAATGATTGTCCAATTGAGGTGGAATGTGAATTGCTTCGATCGGATTGATATTCTGTACTGATACTTGATTATTAAGAATATGGCAAAGGTGTTCATCGCATGATTCTGTAACAGTTCTTGTATTTTTTTCTCGTCAGCTAAATCTTGCTTGTTAACATTGTTTTGATTGATACCAAGGGAGCGTGGTAAGAATGACAATTAAACAATGTATGATACTCCATGAACATAGTATCTTAAACCTGTACTTTAAACTGTAAATGTTACATGAGTAAAACCAATCTACAACTTGGTGCACGGCAGTTCTTCTGATTGTGGTCCGACACGTGTGAAGTCTTATATCAGACGTTATACAAAAACTCACGGTTTTATTTCCAACGAATATGCCAAGAATTTCATGTCAACTAAATTACATAAATTCCACAAAATGTAAGTTATAATAATAAAATACCAAATAGTAATTTAACCATTTATTTGTGTTTGTTATATATATTCCGCATTGAAAGAACTCCAGGGCGGCCAAAGTATCTAATCATTTGACAAAAGTAAGTTCTGAAATTGTATTACACATGAAAACGCTGATAATCCAATTTCCTCAAATTTTAATATAGCTATTGTTGACAAAAGATGGAAACAAAATTGAGATTTGTCGGAGAAAACTTATTTAAATCGAATGGTAATTAATTTAAACGAGCTATTATAAGCACTCACAGGTTCAAAAGCAATCCATTGTCCATCATTGTCCTTCCAGTACCATCTCCACTGAGTGACGTAGCTTCCCCCCACATCGCTAGCCTCGTTGAAAGACATTGTGCTCAAACGTCTTGCCTCTACATACTCACCACTTATGGAGGCCCAGTGCATTGTTCCAAATACTATGTTACAGTCCAAATGTGCACATACATACGTCTAAAATACATATAATACGGATCATTTGTTAAATATCTAAACGAAACTAAACATTAATTGTATAATTATAATGGATGAAACGTAACACATCGTCGAAATCTGGCTAACGATTAATTTGGTTAAATTCACGTTTCTATTATGTTATTTAAGAATTTGGTCGTTTGGTTACGTATTTAGTAATAGTAGTTTTAATAAAACAAATCTTCTTTAAAATCCAAATGACATGGATAATCGACAAATTTCCAAATTTCGCATTAGTTACTTACAAACTTGCAAAAATATTCCTCCTCTTCAGGTGAACAGAAGATTTGTTCAACACTTTCAGCATTCGGTAACGTGAACCAACAACTCCCAAATAAGTGTATCTGCCATAGGTAGGGTAAATGTGTGTCGCTATGAAGTTGTGTGCACTTGTCTTGTTTACAGTTGCCATGGATATTTTCCATGCAGAGGAAATTGCTGGATGCATCATCTATGGAAAAGACATGAGTAAAAATGTGTTACATGTTGGTGTTGTTCTTTTCAGTTTAAACTATTAGTTATAAACAATTATGAATGATATTGTGTATACATCTACTGTATTTACCATAACATACGAAAGCATTCTTATTCCAAATAGTCAAACTTATTTAAACGGTGCTCATCATGAGAAAGCATCTATACAACAAAAATTAACAAACCCATCGTAAACAGCTTGTCATGGTCTGTCTGTATAGATTCAGCATACACGTTATCATGCACACATGGTGGTCTCATCGATTGATCTGTCGTCTCTTGAAGCGCAGGGGTACACACATTACTAATTTGAGATATTTCTTTGATAGATTCACNAACGCCTGACCTCTACATACTCACCACGATTGGTCACCCAGTTCAATTGCCCAAACATTATTGTACAGCCCAAATGATCACATGCGTACGTCTGAAATGATACGTAATACCTTTTCATTATATTTATGAAAAGAAACAATAATTGTATAAGTATAATGATGGATGAGACGCAACACATCGTCTAAATCTGGCTCACGATTTATTTGGTTTAAATTCACGTTTCTATTATTCTATTTAAGAATTGTGTCGTTTTATTGCGTATTAAGTACTTGTACCGGTAGTCTTAATAAAAATATATTGGTTTAAATCCAAATAACATGGATAATCGACAAATTTTCAAATTTAGACGTAAGTTACTTACAAACTTGCAAGGATATTCCTCTTCTCCAGGTGAACAGAAATGATGTTCAACGATTTCAGAATTCGGTAACGTGAACCAAAACTCCCCAAATAGTTTTATCTGCCATTGATAGGGTAAATGTGTGCCGCTATGAAGTCTTGTGTAATTATCTTGTTTACAGTTGCCATGGATGCCATGGATATATCCCATGCAGAGGAACATGATGGATGTATCATCTATGGGACAGAAGTTAGTCAACATTTGAAACATGCTGGTGTTGTGATTTTCAGTTTTAATTATTAGTTATAAACAGTAATGAATGACATTGTGTATAAATCTACTTGTTTAACCATAAAATACGAAAGCATTCTAATTTCAAATAGTCCAACTTATTGGAACAAAACAATGCTCATCGCGAGAAAGCTTCTATACAACAAACAGTAAAAAAACCATTGTGAACAACTTGTCATGGTCTGTCTGTATAGATTCAGCCAAACGTTATCATGTTCACATAGTGGTCTCATCGATTGATCTGTCGTCTCTCGCAGTGCAGGAGTAAACACATTACTAATTTAAGATATTTCTTTGACAGATTCACTCGATGTTTCAGTTAGTTTTACACTTGACGACAAATCTATTTCGGAACCGAACAGTTTCTCATGTTGAAATCCAAATTTTGGCCTAGTCGCACGCTCTGAAGTAAACATGTCGAGCATTGTATTAGCGTCGTTTGAATTACTTGGCTGAGAAATATTGCTGGTAATTCCTAAACTAGTAGAAGAAGGGTTCAAGGACATGTCACGACACTGAATACTGGATGGCATGTTGTACTGGCTTAAACTGTTTCTTACTATATAGTCTGTTGTTTGATCCCCTGGAAAAAAAAATACCTGCAATCGCAAAACATTGCGTAGTAAGCAGTCAAGTAGAAATTCTTTAATATTATTACTTTGAATGTATATAAGATGCACGACGACAACACAGCCACGAATGCAATCAGCGCATCAAACATCACACGTTACCTAATGCGTACAATGATACTAATTTGATTAATGTGAGTTTTAAATAATTAAATTCCAAATTCGGTAATACTCCTTTCAAAATTGCTTCCATTAAAGTACCAACACTTCCATGAACCAACACATTTTTTTAAATTAAAAACATTCCCATAAGTTCCCGTCTTATTTTAAAACCAAATTTAAAATAGGGTTTGAACACAAAATGAAGTACATGGCGTTCATGGAGTAAAATAACGAAGAACAATAATACCGATTTAAAATAATGATAATGATATATTTAATTAAAATTATAAGCGTAAAGCTCGCGTAACACTGCCAAAAACTTCCAAAATCACAGTTCTGGAAGTCAAATTTTCAAAAGTTTACAAAACTGACCATTTGCTAGTTCACAATAACAAACACCTGGCAAAACATAAAATTGTCGCTAAACGTTTGATAAGTGGGCAAACATAGATTTATATCAAGTATTAGTCTCATTCAAACGGTAGATTACAACTAAATTAATACTTTTTTTAGATAGTGATGGAGAGATATCACTGAGTTCTTGAACGCAGCATATTTCGTCTTGCTAGACATAATTACTATTACATGAAACAATGTTTACCTGTTGTCGTTGGATCAGGTCGAATACCGCCAAGGCTCATGTTCGGAGTTGAGAAGAATCTATACAAAAAAATGTGTTAATAAGATATTTTCGCTTTAAGCGTATTTCACATTTTTTATATTCATTTTTATCAGTGGCATACTTGTATATAAAGTGTACATATATTAATTGTATTAAAAAATATATTCTTTATAATAGTATTAATACACTTTTTCTAATAATAAACGAAATCAATAGTGTACATACAATTTATGCGGTCCCATCTTAGTAAATAAGGAACAATCGTCCGACAGTGAATTTAGGTTGATATCAGTGAAACAGGCTTTACATATATATTGATCCATGCATTTGTTGCATTTCCAAATATCTTCTCCATTGCAGATCTGACTGCAGAAATCACATTGAAACAGGTCAATTGAAGCACCTGCAACCAAATAATCATCAAATACATTTCCTTTCTAAATTCTCTATTAAGCGGAAATCAGTAGAGTATTAAAACAGTTTAAGCTAGGGTTGTTCAAACACGGTTTAGACTTTATTTATCAATCAATATCGGTGCGATCCGTTTTGTTTGTCTTTGTAAACGGAAGAGTACATCTATAAGGAATACATGTTTAAAAATTGAATTAAAAACTACATGAGTTAATGAGTTAAGTCCAGCAGTTACATTCATACCTGGATACGGTTTGTGAAGGGATAACTTTGATATATATATATATANAGCACCTGCAACCAAATAATCATCAAATACATGTCCTTTCTAAATTCTCTGTTAAGCGTAAAACAGTAGGGTATTAAAACAGTTTGGTTTAAGTGTTTTTCCTAGTAGAAAGCTAGGGTTGTTCAAATACGATGTAGACTTTATTCATCACTCAATATCGGTTCGTTTCGCTTTGTTAGTCTTTGTAAACGGAATATTAAATCTATGGGGAATACATGTTTAAACGTTCAATTAAAAACTACATTTGTGAGTAAATGACTAACTTCAAGCAGGAACATTCATTCTTGGATTAAATGTTATATAGATCAAAGTTATCCCTTCACAAAACGTATCCAGGAATGAATGTTCCATAGATTAAATCTTCCGTTTACAAAGACTAACAAAGCGAAACGAACCGATATTGAGTGATGAATAAAGTCTACACCGTGTTTGAACACCGTGAAATGGCTTCTTAGTTTGTTAAACTCATGCCTTTGGATTAATGTGTTTTACCTTATGATGGTCGCGTAATAACTGTATCGTTGATATTTGTATATACTATTTTAGTTTAGGAAATATGTTATTTCTATGAAAAATAGCGCTTTTCAAAGGTTTTTTAATGTATAAATTAACTTTAATGTTAATTTAGTATTAAGATATATACCAGCAATTATAAAATGCAAGGTTGTTTCTTGATATAGTCCTTTTTTGTTGTTCAACAACAAATCGTGATGAACTAGGTTTGTCAATATGCGCGGTTTCTTTGTGATAAATCAATGTGATCAGTTCTTCGGCAAATTAAATATGCATTGTAATGAAATGTTGACGTCCATCGATGACACTGGACCACAGATTTGTAATTAAATAATGTTTGAAGCTGTCATTGACAATCATTGACGCATATATACTACACAGATACTTTCAAGAAAAGAAAATATCTCGAAACACATCTAGTTAAATTAGTCTTTAAACAGTGACAAAATGCATTTATTTTCGACTCGACAAAACGACAGTAAAGACTAGAATAAAAAATGTAAAATGCCTATTTAGTGTTGGAATATTGAAGTTAATCGGGAAAGAGGAGACCATCAATTTACACATACATTATGCAGTTACATGTTTAGCAAATACAATCGTAAAAACTTTCATTTGTGTGGTCATGTTCTTTATTGCACAATCAGTATACACTACACTTAATAAATCCATTGATATATGGTGAATCAATATCCGTTTCGTCGATAGACGGTATTTATATTGACGCTTTGTGCCACATGGAGGATAAGTAAATACATGATCTATAAAAACATCCCTTCATTGTGTTCAATGTCTGCAGACATTATTTTGATAGGATTTTTGAATGCAATCTGTGAGTGATGCCTGCATACAATGCATTTAATTATTTTAGATAAACAGGTTCTTTAACGTATGTCAGATAAATAGTTAATAAATTCAGTCATGGAACAAACAATCCCCTGAACTGTACACATACTAAACGCATGGAAGAGTGTTGATCAAAATTAATGAAAAAGATTACCTAAACCCGGAGAGTCTACCTGGCTGCACATGGTGTTCCCTGTATTAGTCAAGCAACAGTCCGCTGTAATCGTCCGAGAACACTGATGATGTCCTGAAGGTAAAGGAAAGTATAACAACATGAATATAATATTAAGCTTAACAAGATTGTTTTAATGTTTTCATCCCGGTTTTGGACCCGAGTCTTTCGGATCAGAAGGTTCGGCCATGCTCACAGATAAATTACACTATGCGTATTTTAGCTTATGCAACGAAAACAACAAAAACCCACCGAATTATTCAATTGCCATCACTTGTTACCCTTTTGCATTGTATCAATTTCTAACGATGAGTATAGACGATAACTTTTTTTAGTGATGTTATATATCAGTTGTTGTTGCTGTTTTGTTTTCGCTACATTGCGTACACTGTTCTATATATATGAGAATCAGTGACAATTTGTCAATTTCCTATGTCTCAGTTTATCCTTTTTTGTAAAATATTCACACACAAAAACAGCCTCGCCCGCTGAGGACTATGTTTAGAGAGTCAACACTGATATTTATTGTGTGACGAAAGGCTTTTCGGTCGAATTAGATACTGAACGCTTCTTCACTGTTAGATTATAATTACCTCCCTTCGTTTTACAATTGCCAGGTAAACAATATGGAGATGTTACTTGTTATTCACAAAGTAAGTTTATTTTCGTGTTAGCAGTATATATAGTTTTATAAGCATTTTAGAGCGTTTGATATTTTAGGAATGTGTCTAGTAAACTCCTGAATATAAATTCGGCGCGTTTCTGTTGCAGTGAAGGAGAAATTCATGATCGGTAATCGCCGTAGTGTACGGAGGGCATTCGGTAATCTTCGTCAAATACGAAGGGAATTCGGAAACGTCGGTCATTTTCGATTCCTTTGCTAGGTGGCGCTGGGTTGGCCATTATATAAAGACTCGAAAATTGGTAAGTGGTCACTTCTTGTGGGGATACGAGCGGGACAACATCTAAAAGAAAAGGTTAGGTACTCTAAAGAACAGTACTCTGGAGCATTTGGGTAATTACGTTGACTTCAAACGGTACTGCCCGGGCTACAGAGTTCATGTTGCATGTGTAGAGGTTCTGCAGAGGGCTGGAGTTTACGGCGGTCGTACAGAGGAGTGACGGAATCTTCAACGAGGGCTTTGGTGGAAAAAAGGGTTACAGCTGAATTGCTGGAAGTTGTTGAAGGCTGACGCTTCGTGGAAGGAAGAGTCCAATTTTTTTCATATTACATGTATACTGTATACAATTGTGGCGACTCGGTTATGTTTAGTTTATAATATATTATAGACAGGCAGCCTGAGGAAACGTATCTTTTATATTGTAGTAAATGTGTAATTGGCCTTCCGAGGGCTTCTGAAGGCACATCATGAGTGTTAGGTCGCGTACATGCGTTACAATTACTGTAAATATATAGAATATTATGTGAGTTTTGGACAAAGATCAAGTTTATTGAGAATTGGGTGTATAAGATGAACATTTTCAAATGTTTTCGATATAGCTTTATAAGGAAAACTGTCAAGCATCACGAACCACTGCTTTTTCTATTTTGATAAATGCCCCATTAAGGAACATTTCTGATTATTTATTTTTAAAATTGATCATCCGTTTGTAATAATAATAAGACCTAATTTACTCAAAAATAAGAATTAAAAAAAATGATATAATGTCCGGACTTATATAGAGAGTTACCCAGGGGAAATTTCTGTGACATTCTTTTAAAATCAAATTACAACCACATTTTTTAAAGATTATCCTCTGAATTGAAGAAATTTGGTTAAGGACCACCCGATGGTAAATCCTGCCAAGATTGATCTAACTCAAGGTGGTTTTAAAACAAACGGTCGCCGTAATAATTTATGGTCAAGAGAGCTTTAGTGTGTACAAGTATTTCGATTGAAGTATATAACTACCTAAAAGCTGGCTTTCGGTAATAAAGATGTATACGTATTACCGAGGCTTAAAATTGAAAAACAAAATTACTTATCCAACAATATTTTCTTCGCAAATGTATACTAATTGGAAGTTATCTTTAATTACGCGATCTTAGCGAAAAGTTGGTTGAGTTAAAAATAGCACAACAACGTTACTTTATCCCATAAACCCACACACCTTTTTTGGCACAGTAATTTTAAGTATGATAAGAAACATATTATACGTCTAGAAATCCTACTTTCGGTTTTAAAAGCGGTTCCGTTTGAAAAATAATAAATCACTTGCTAACTTGGCTATAGAAATAATTTTATCTATGCCACTTAGAGGAAGAAATCCGTCTTTTTGCGATATAAAACTTAAAAATAATCGCGTTTGTCGAAATGGACCTATACGTATGGGAATCCTACTTTCGGTTTTAAAAGCAACACCGTTTGAAAAATAATAAATTACTTGCTAACTAGACTATAGATTTAATGACAATTTTGCACACTTTCAAATTGCATCCATATGTATTGATTAATATGTATTATACTTTAAGGTGTGTGGCTTTAACATATTTGCACACATAGTTCAACTTAAATATATTTTTAATTTTTCGATCTTTCTTCATTTACGTTAATTCATATATTAAGCGACGTTTTTTACCGACAAAGTTTAACGTGAATCATAATTATAAGTGTGTATCCTTTCAAACATGAGTTTAATGTAAATAAGCTATATGTTCAAAAGTAATGAAACTAGAAACGGCACCTCTCATAATATTAATGAAACCTTTCAGGACATTGTTCTATCGCAAATGCCCAGAAAACAAAGTATTGAGTTCGTCCTTTTACAAAGCAATTAAACTGAAATGCCGTGTTAATATATTAATAGTTTAACAACTAGATTAAATAAATAATCAATATTACAGAAACAAGTTATCTTATTAAATTTGATACAAATGTATCGTACCTTTTAGTTCTATATCCTTGTATATACATGTCCTGAAAGCGAAAGTGTTGGGAATTTGAATGTGAGTTGTTTGGGTTTTCCCGTAGTTCTTCTGCAATGTTTTGAGCTTTTTTAGTGCATTCGTACAGCTCAAAGTTCTTCGTGGTGAAGGAAAAAACCATGTTAAGAATTATGACTCACATATGTTTATACGATCGAGTTCAATCAACCTATTACATCTCAACAAACACAATACCTTAACAAATCGACATCTAATAGCTTGCTTTATGTGGAGAATCACTCAAAACAAAAACTAAAAATAAAAACGTTTTCAACCCGAAAGCAGAATGTTTTGAACTGACGACTATAGTAAGGTAAATACAAAAGGTTACGATGCACTTATGTTTTTCACCCGAGTGTCTGATGGTCTGGTCATGTGCCGGCAACTGAAAGCGTGTAGTGTATAACAGTGTTATTTGAATTAGGACACATTGATATAACAGTGCTTTCGTTGCTAAAAGTGTGGGTTAAATATGTGTGTTTAATAAATTTACATATTTTAATATACGGAATATCTCGGCGTTTTCCATTGCATAAATTTGGACATTTTCTGGAACAGTTGATTTGTTTGAAACTTGAAACTGAAGTGTCGCCTGAATTACAAGCGGCGAGTTTGCATGCAAAAAGCCTTTACGAGTTGCAACTCCCAGCGACCCGGCGGGTCAATAGCTGGGAGTTGGAGTACTGCAACTAGGTTTTCCCGTCGTCTACTTTTCCATGCTTAACAGTCAACTCGTACCTAAGTCAACTCGTACGGAAGTCAACTCGTGCGTATTTTGGTCAAATCGCACGGAAGTCAACTCGTACCGTGGTCAACTTGTACCTTATTCGAACCATTGATGTGTTAATGAGTAATTTATGCATACACAAATAAGAAACACTTTTAGAGTTTAGTTCAATACTTTTAATTTCAATATTTTCACAAAAAAACAAAGTGATCACTTATATATTTTTTTCACAAAATAACATTTTTTTTTTCTCAAGATTTACACCACAATTATAGCAGACAAACATTAAAAGAGGTTAACACATGTTTTCATGCACATGTTTTTTTTTATTTCTTATTTCAATATTTACAAAAAATAACAAAGCTTTAAAATATGTTTACAAATGGCAGCATACATACATCTTTTTATTTTAACGAATGTTTTCATGCACATGGTTTTTATTTGTTTTGTCAATATTTACACAAAATATCAAAGCTTTAAACTATGTTTACAAATGGCAGCAGACATACATCTTTTTTATTTCAATATTTACACAAAATATCAAAGCTTTACACTATGTGTATATATTTAAATTAACACATACCTTCTGAGTTATGATTATTGTACTCTTCTTTGAAGGAACTGGTAGGTGGTTGTGGTTAAGTCGGCCCTGGTTGAAACCATCATTGCTTTGACGCACACGTGCTGGACATTTAGTTCATTTATTCCGGTCACTACACCACCAAACAGTACTGCTATTATGTCGCTCCTGAATAAGAAACGGTTTGTATTAGAGATGGACAAGTATCCAATTATAAAGAAATGGACAAATATTTAATTATTCGTGGATAACTTACCTTCACGACGTATGTGTAGCCGATGCTGTCACACAGCAGGTCTTTCCCTCGCTGGGGTCCGCCCGTTAATACCTCACATGTCACAGGCGTATCTTGTGTGTAGGAGTCTGTAGGCGCGGTGTCTTCAAGGTACCTATGATTATTCATAGTGTGTAAGTATCGTAGGAAAAAAGACATCAATCCCCAGCAAACATTATTTATTGGACCCATAAGGGCCCCATCTGGGTATCTGTATGGGTCGCAACTGGGCGCCCCATGTGGGGCCCATGCGAGATTTGCAACCGGGTAATATCTGGGTATAATATGGGCCCTATATGGGTCCCTTGTCTAACATCTGGGTATTATATGGGCCATATATATGGGTCCCTTAACTGACATCTGAGTATTATATGGGCCCTTTATGGGGCCCTTAACTGTCATCTGGGTATAATATGGGCCCTATAAGGGTCCCTTGTCTGTCTGTCATCCGAGTATTATATGGGCCCTATATGGGTCCCTTAACTGATATTTGGGTATAATATGGGCCCTATATGGGTTCCTTGTCTGTCATCTGAGTATTATATGGGTCCTATATGGGTTCCTAAACTGACATCTGGATATAATATGGGCCCTGTATGGATCCCTTGTCTGACATCTGGGTATTATATGGGCCCTATATGGGTCCCTCGAACGACATCTGGTTGGTAAATGGGCCCTATATGACATCCGGTCAATGACCAGGTTCAATATGGGTGTCTTCAAGGGACATTTGGGTCTCCGTTGTTATCCCGAACCTAAGAATGAAAATGATGTTGAAATGATAGGGATTCTATTAAGATACAACAACACAAATAATAATTTGTTATGACATTTTATAAGTGAAAAAAAAAACAATTAACTTAACAAATGGTTACAAGCAAATATGTTAAAGGTGTGATTCTAACATAATAACTATAAGTAACTGCAGCAATTTGTCCACGCGAGGTCTTTTTATATACACCACTTACAGTTGCATATACACCACTTACAGTAAGAATGAACAGACTTTTTTTCAAACATATCTCCCAATATACAATGTAACAAACAATGTAACAAACACAATTGTAAACGTACATGCAGACATCACACAATTAAAGATACACAGGGATTTTGACGTATATATGTTTAAAAAACGCTCATACAGATGTACCTGATCGCCCCCCAATGACAAAAAAAACATTTGGACAATTGCCCCCCAGTAGAAATGACATGTATGGCATAAGCCCCCCCCCCCAGTGCTTTTTTTACATCTGGACATTATATCATATGTAATCAGTTAGCTCAAACACTACAGTCATGGTCACCAATTAACCAGGCCCCTGTTGAGAAAGTGGCCCCAAAATAAGTATGTTAAAGGGATCAAAGGGGACAATAATTATGCCCTTCTATGAATATGGTGATAAAAAGATCAAAGGCATACATAACAATTAAAGGCAATTATTTTTGTAATTACATTGTTTGACTGATAATTACCTAAAATTTAGTATATAAGGAAAACATCAAATTTCAAGTGATACATTTCATCACGGAAATTATTAAGAGCAATAAAGGGTCTGAGAAATTACTGAAGGATGGGTACTCCTACACCAAAAAGAAGTCTCGTAAAGAACATGTCCACCCCCTTCCCCACACACATCCCCACCCCATATGACACAATACTGAATCAAAATACAGAGATATACTCATGGAAACAACATATGATATAAGCACTGGAGGGGGGCAAATGTCCACTTCTCCACTTCTTCAAATCCTCAGATGTAAAATAAGCACTGGGGGGCTTATGTCCTACCTGTCATTTCTACTGGGGGGGGGGGGCAATTGTTCAAATGTTCATTTTTTCATTGGGGGGTTTATGTCCTGGGGGGCTAATGTCCGGATACCGTATTTAATTGAGTCTATCATGAGATGACCTTTACTACTAACAGTTCAATTATATAAATAAGACGACCAACTTTGAGAATCAGTGTTCAGACAATGGTTGCCAACTTACGTGATAGAATAAGATTTTTTAATCTACTTTTATTATGAAATAACCGCATGCAACAAACAACACCTAATTTTCATTTTTTTTTATGGACACAATGGGCATTATTACACATCAAAGTTGATTTTACGTGTTAAACATCATTAAAAAAGTAAAACTGATTAATTACAAGATAAATTAACTTAACTTGAATCTTGCAATACTGTAATACTCCTGTCATAGAAATAATAAAATGAAACGGGCTCACGACTTTGGCTGTTTTAAAGTAGGATGATTAAAGAATTATTTATATGCAACTTCAAATCATCAGGAACAATGCATGCAAGTTTGAATGAAGCACTTTGTACAAGTAACGAGCACATCGCCGGACAGGTTTGTGTCCTCGGACGCACAGACGTTCATGGAGAATCCAGTATACCCTATCAACATTATTGCAGGGGATATAAGGATATTTATCATTAGGTAACATTCTGAAACACACTCTATCCTAAGGAACAAAATAACCTCGTACATTCCGATAGTATATGATTTAAGTGGGCTGCATAATATATTTCAATTATATAAACACAACTATGAATTGTTTTCTTCTGTTTTTTCTTAAACTAATAAAGGGACACAGACAACATTTTAAATATTGAAAATGTGTGACTTGAAACATGAGAGCACATAACGTACTCAGACAAATCATGAACACCCATATGATATTCTAAAATAGCATGTAAAATACAAATAAAAAATATTTGATATCGATTTATCAAAGCTTAAAGGCCCTATAAAGGTGACAATCCATAATTATTTGCCGATTTAAAAAAAAACTCATATTTTATTTATAAAGGTTATCAAAAAACAAAATATATATGCTATTGGACATCACCATAAAAAAATGAGAAATACAACTTGTTTTGAGCTCAAATTACAGTGTCCTCTTAGTCAATTGTGCTTACAAACAATGAGTTTATTTACATCGCTGTTTACTCGGGAAAGTGAAAGTCAAAGTGACTCAGGTCACCAAAAATATATCGTTGATTTTCAACGTGTTCCGGTATAACTCACAAAGTAGGTCTCTTCTAAATGGTTAAAACGTTTGTAGTGATCTAATAAGTTACTTTCTGCTGATAAAAAGTTGTTAAACATAGAATTAAAATTAAATTTTCTTAAGGCTATTTTTAGCATACGTCACCGCTTTGAGGCTACACACCACGTTAGTTGCAAAGTTGTAAACATTTCTTCCAATTATGAAACGGGTATATCTTCCATAATTCTTGACAACGTTGCACCTAAGCTGTGTTATTAGCATTTTTTATGCAAAAGTAACTGAAATCCGGTAAAAATTTTGACCAGTTTATATGCGAAATAATTCGATTTGTCACCTTTATAGGACCTTTAATAAGGCGCTCATAACCAAATTTATTAAGACATAAATAAAATAAGTTTTCCAAGACATATCTAGTTTGAAACTAGAAATGGCGCGGCAGAGGCCGACGCGTATCCCCGCACCGAATGTTTGAAATAGGTGTGCCCCAGGGTTGGTAATGGGGCCATGCATAGTCGAGATTGACCGTATTGTCATAAGAGACGTTCAGTATCAATTAGAAGTGCATTGGTGTAGAAATGAATAAGTTATAGTAAAGGCAATTTTTGGTGGGTGTGACTTATGCGGGCAGGGCGCCCCAGGGTTGGTAATGGGGCCATGCATAGTTGAGATTGACCGTATTGTCATAAGAGAAGTTCAGTATCAATTTGAAGTGAATCTGTGTAGAAATAAAGAAATTATAGTAAAAGGCAATTTTGGGTGGGTGTGGCCTATGTGGGCGGGGCGCCCCAGGGTTGGAAATGGGGCCATGCATGGTTGAGATTGACCGTATTGTCATAAGAGAGGTCCAGTATCAATTTGAAGTGAATCGGT
>VMBQ01001061.1:0-22929 GCA_007657795.1 Dreissena rostriformis | reverse complement strand
AATGGGGCCATGCATAGTTGACATTGACCGTATTGTCATAAGAGAAGTTCAGTATCAATTTGAAGTCAATCGGTGTAGAAATGAAGAAATTATAGTAAAAGGCAATTTTGGGTGGGTGTGGTCTATGTGGGCGGGGCGCCCCAGGGTTGGTAATGGGGCCATGCATAGTTGAGATTGACCCTAATGTCATAAGAGAAGTTCAGTATCAATTTGAAGTGAATCCGTGTAGAAATGAAAAAATTATAGTAAATGGAAATTTTTGGTGGGTGTGGCCTATGTGGGCGGGGCGCCCCAGGGTTGGGAATGGGGCCATGCATGGTTGAGATTGACCGTATTGTCATAAGAGAGGTCCAGTATCAATTTGAAGTGAATCGGTGTAGAAATAAAGAAGTAAATGTAAAATAACCTAAAAAAATGAGTGATAATTTCTGACGCGGCCCCACCCCAACCCCTATAACTTTTGACCCAGGGGTCAGATCAAAATTCCAAATAGTGCAGGGTCGCACATATGCTCCTAGCTACCATGTGTGTAAGTTTCAAGGTTCTAGTGCTAATAGTGTAGGAGGAGATATTGGCCAGGACGGACGGACGGACAGACGGACAGACGGACGGCGGAGATCACCACAATATCCCCACCTTTTTTTCAAAAAGTGTGGGGATAATTATTATTATTTTTCTGTACCGCGATGATGATACATTGATGGTTATTAATTGTGTGCATGGAATGTGTAACCAGGCGGTGTGTGGGTGCTGTGTGCAGGCGGAGGGTTACTAAACGAATTAGTAGAATTCGAAGCGTGCATGGACATAGAATGCCATGGTTGCCATGGTGATCCTATGACATTTGGCGGTGCAAGATACAGTGAATTGTGTGAGTGAGCGCGTGCTGGCGTACACTGCAGCATTGGCGCCGTGGACTTTGGTGGTGGGGTTGTTAGTGACACAGCTGTGGATGGCATTGATCGGTTTGAACTCACAGCGTGCATTTGAGATGATGGTAAATGACTTCCGATAAAAGATGTTGTGACATTTGACGGTTGAATTGACAACTGGTTTTTGGGATGAGCTGGTACTGGTGTTGAATACCATACTGATGTGGTGGTATTTGGTGCTGGATATGTTAGTGGCATGGCTGTTGATGACATTGAGCTTGAAGAATTAAATACGTGCATTGGTAATGGTGGGAAAGGTGCGCGGACAGTTGGCGCTTGTAGCACAGACAATGGTGGCACTGAATTGGAAACACTTGAAGCATTGCTCGATTTGAATTTTTTTGATCGGTATCTTTTGGTAGAAATTGAGTCATGTAAGTCATTTGTGTCTGTGTACTGAATCAGGTACTCAGGATAATAAGCGTTTTTATCGAACAGAATGAACATGCTAGGATTATGCTCATCATCCACACATGAGTCGAAGAGTTCATGATCTTTGTCTGGCTTTTCTGGAGGCCGTCTGTACTGTGGGTCACCTTTCGTGTAGCAGCCTACAAGAACATTAGCCTGTAACATAAATCGCTCCATCTGTTCATCTGGACTTGTATACTGGTGACTGTATTTTGCATCTCTAGCAAAGTAAACGCCTTGACCATATAAAGCATGTTTTCCGCATAAACGAAAGTCGAAGTTATTGACGCAGATTCCACGCACAGTCTCCAAACTGTCGGTTCCGTGGAAGAGGTGGCGTTTATCGACAGGGCTTCTATCCCCAAGTCTCCGCTGGTTGTTCAACATGATCTTCTCGTGACTGAAATGAATCCCGTTGTTAGTTACAGAATGGCTTACGCTAGTTTTTGACAATATTCGAGGCAAGCTAAATAATAGTTCATGGCACTACGGTTGTGGACCAGTCTCAAAATATAAACCAATTATGTCTCACGATGCGATAGCAATGCTAAATACTATATTCTTTATAGCAACAGTTATGTTTGGTCATCGCAACACAAGAACGAAGAAAGAAAGGAAACTATGAGAACGATTGGTATCTTAAGTGAACACACAAAAACTGATCAGGAACAAATGTTATGTTTCAAAGCAGCTCCAGTAGCGCGATACTAAAAGTGTCGCAGAACGTGAACATTCGCGATATAGTATAGAGGTGAATTTGTGAAATAACAATCATTATAGTTATATTTTTTCGAGATCATTAAAACTCAATGCTTTAATTATTATAGCATGATGCAGTCTGCAAACATCGCAACATCGCAACTTGCGAGTTGAAACCACAGCTCAGGCAAAAGAAAAATAGTTAATCCATCGCCGAATTTGCGATGAGCAAAAATCAGACAATACTGTTTGAAAAATATATCAACAAACAATCAATTTACGCATTCCAGATGTACATGTTTAAATCGTAAATATACCATCGCTTGACAATGCTTCTGTTACATATTTTATATCTGTATTGTTCTCCTTTAGATCTTCGAGAACGTGTTATGTAACGCTTCTGATAAATGAACTTGTATTGTACGCAGATAAAACATAGTCCTAGCCTTTCTATAGAATTGGTAAATAGGTTTACGTTTTGTTTAAAAAATTGCTTAAAAATTATTAAATGACTTTCACTTGATGCATCATTATAATATATTATTAAAATTGATACCCCTATGAACTTTATATAGATACCCATAAATAAAGACTACCGTTACATAAACTCTTTTTCTGGTTTGTTAAGGTTGAATCAGTAAAAAGGTTCAAACCAAAACCTCCGTCAGTTAATTTTGTATCGCCTAAAAACATTAAAAGCCAGTGCCACAATCAAGTTTAACTGATTCCTCTACGTAGGCTAATCGGGTTAAATATGATCAGGAAGTGTGTTGCATTTATTCTTATTTGTAGTGGGCTACCCTTTAATAATGTTATGCGTTTGTCTTTTCTCATTTTCTCGAACGTTAACTTGTACATAAATAAAACTGACATTCTTATTATAGTTACTATATATAGTATTTATAGTTTAGTGTAGTTACTATGGGTTAATGAAATATTATAAATTTACTTTGAAATACAAAGAATTGAACTCAATTTTATAATTTTCTCTACATCGAACACTAATAAAAAGGAAACTCATTTTTAAATTGTATGTGGCTGTCCTAGTTTTTTATGTTTCATTTTTTTCTTAGCTTATGAACATGTTGTGTTTTTCAACTTACTTGCAAAATGCAGACAGTAAAGCATGATTTTGTATCCGGAATATGGCTGTTAGAGTAAATTGATCACTACTCGTTGTTTTGAAAAAGTTCGAAGACACCTGAAAAGAAAACGTGAACCTCGCTCATTTGAATTGTCTTTATACACCTAGCATTGGAACCCTATAAGAAACACAAACATTTCATGTATCATAATTTTAGACCACCTTGTCAGAAAAGATCGTTTTGACTGCGCAGCCATGTATGCTTCGTATATTTTATTCATATATTTTATGGTTTGTAAACAACAAACATGTACATTTTTAAACTGTTTTACGTTCGACTGAAGGGCTGGTTGTAAATTGTAATTTGGCATTATTTGTAAACATGCTTTTTAAGCTGACAATAATGATGAACCAAATAGAATGTGTTCTGATGATAACAAAGCAAAATTAACAATAAAGATATTGTTCTTGTTAATGTACGCGTTTACTTGTTATACCAATATGTGATAGCTATTTGAATATGAAAGATGATCAAGTGCATTTAAAACTAATTTGTTTGCTCTATTTTACTTGCCTTAAACTCTAAGTTAATCAGTACTATCAGGAAACCGGAAATTTGGTCGGTGTTCGGTATAAAGGGAGTTTACTAAATTGGCTTAATTATATGCCGCTAATGGCAAACAAACTTTAATATCACAACTTGATTCTTAAATGGACACACAATTTTAACGAAGTACTTTAATATTAAAATCTTTTTAACCAGAATTCACTTAACATCACCTCCATGAATTCTGTTTCAGTGTGTGACAGCTGAACAAGTTCAAATGAATGAGCCACATCCCAAGGCACCCAGGATGGAGGAAGCGCAACGTCAATCACTTGAGGAGGCGCTAAACAGGGTGGTCTGAAACACAACCAAAACCGTCACCATTATACAATCCGTTGAAATGTCATGTGTTCAGAAACCGCTTTGGAGCATGTTCATTAAATGTAAAAATAAAAATTAAATCATTTTCCCGGATGACATGTTCAACATTAGAACTTACATGCGCTGATGGAGCAAAGTAAAGCCGTTTGAACCTAGATTTAAACATGTATATTTTCAACAAAATTTATTTTGTTTTTGTGTGTTTGCCAAAATGTTATTGGAAAGTGTTTGCCATTACCAACAACATTTTTCTTTTCCACAGAATTAACTTGTTGACAAATCACGTTTACCACGATAGCTCGAAAAAAGGTAAATTTTTAGTCAATCATTTGTCATACCAAAGAATAATTCATGTAATTGACTGAACGTGTGTGAGCATATGGCATGGTAAGGGACATGTAGATTTTATCAAATAAACTTACGTTATATTGTCCTGTACGTCTTTATAAGATACAAACGCTGGGCGCCGTCGGATTTGTCTCGTAACTCCAGTTTGCACGTTTTGTTGCGTCATAGAATCAAAGTCAATCTTGTACTTCCATTCGTAGTTTTCACGCCAGTACAGGTATGTGGTTTGTTTTGCAAGAAACTTGGCCTCAAGCGTATGTTGAAGAGAGTCCTGCAGATAAATATGTCCCATAAAATGTCTACATGAGCTCTGGCCTGAAAACATTTGATAATTAAGTATGAAACGTATTGGTAACCTTCGCAGGTATATCCATTTGTTGGATAAAATGCCGGTATATTTTATAATTGGCATTGTCCGATTGACATGGAATGTAAATTGCTTATATTGGTTAATTTTATTATGGATACTTGATTGTTAAGAATAAGGCAAAGAGGTTTAGTGTAGTATTTTATAATTAGGCTTGTTTATTTACGTCTGCTTTAGTTTTTGGTTTTTAACATTATTTTGATTAATACCAAGGTAGCGCGGTAAGAATGGTAATTAAAAAGAATGTCTGCTAGCCCGGAAACACATTATATAAAACCTGACATTGAAATTGTTAAATATTAAATCAGTCATACCACAATACAACTTGGTGCACAGCAATACTCCTAATTTAGCAAAACACGTCCGAAGTCTTACATCAGACGTTATACAAAAATTCACGATTTAAGATCCAACGAATATGCTCGAATAAAGGTACCCAAGGAGTTCATGTCAACGAAATTAAATAAATCCACAATGGAAAAAGTAAAAGTAATATACCAATCGGTAGATTAACAATTCGGAGTTGTTTATTTTATATATTTCGCTTAGAAAGAACTATAAGATGGCTAAAGTGACTATAAGTCACGTATGTGACTATTGTGAAATCTGACATTTCAGCTATTAACACATAAAAAACGAAGATAATACAATCACATTTTGTCAAAGCTCAATATAGTTTTCTTAAGAAGAAGATGGAAACAATGTTCGGCTTTTTCGAAGTGTATTTGTTGCGCCGATAGAGGACTGATCTAAATTGTAAGGTAATTAATTTAAAACAAGCTACTTTAAACACTCACAGGTTCAAACAACATTAATTGTCCCTCATTGTCCTTCCAGTACCATCGCCACTGAGTTACGTAGCTGTCCCCCACATCGCCAGCCTCGTTGAAAGACATTGTGCTCAAACGCCTGACCTCTACATCGGGACAATAATAATCACGAATGGAGGCCCTATGCACTGGTCCAAACGCTATTGTACATTCCAGATATGCACAACCATACGTCTGAAATAATACGTATAACATTTTAATTATCTTTAAGAAATGATAAAAAATAATATAATTATAATGGATAAAACACAACCCATCGTCTAAATCTGCCTAGCGATTTATTTGGTTAAATTCGGGGTTTTATTTTTCGATTAAGGAATTGCTGTTGTTTGGTTAAGTATTTAATATGCTTTATAAAATATATATTGTTTTACATCCAAATAAAAAGGATACTGGACAAACTTCGACATCCTTAACTTACAAACTTGAAAGAACATGTCTTCTCTCCCGGATGACAGAACATTTGTTCAACACTTTCAGAATTCGGTAACGTGAACCAACCCCCAAGTTTTATCTGCCATAGGTAGGGTAAATGTGTGTCGTTATGAAGACTTGCGCACTCGTCTTGATTACAGTTGCCATGGATATTACCAATGCAGAGGAACTTGCTGGATGCATCATCTTTGGAAAAGACATGTGTCTGTTTAGATTCAGCATAAACATTGTCTTGTACACATAGCAGTCGCACCGATTGATCTGTCGGTTCTCGCAGTCCAGGATTAAATACATTACTAGTTTGAGATATTTCGTTGACAGCTGCACTTGATGTAGCAGTTGGTTTAACACTTGACGACATTTCCATTTGGGACCCTACTATTTCCTCGTGTGGTCCTCGAAATGTTGGTTTAGTCCCACATTCTGAAGTAGACATGTCGAGCATTATATTAGCGTGGCTTGAATTACTTGGCTGAGACATATTGCTTGTAATTCTTAAACTAGAATAAGGGTTTAAAGCCTTGTTTCCGAGCTGCTGCTATAACACTGTGTTGCTATAACACTGCTTCTTCCTATATAGTATGTTGTTGATTGATTCCCTTGAACAAAACTGAAGATCATAATTAAACAGATCTTTAAAAACAATTACATGTAATACAAATTTAGTAAGCAAACGAGTGGAAATTGTTTTATATTTGACGTTGAATGTAAATGAAATACACGACGCTAACACAGACAAGATTGCAATAAGCTCATTTTGCATTACAAGTGAACTTATGCATATAAAAGAGTGTATTGATTGACTAAAGTTTTGAAGTATTTAACTCACAATGTTATCATTAAAATTTCAAAATTGCACACATTGAAGTGACAGCATTTCCAATATCAAACACCTTTCAACTATCCCTTTAGTGAATACATTCTTGTACATGGCTTTTATGGAGTAAAAAGACGAAGCTTTACACACTGATATAAACAAATAGTCAACATAAACTCAGTCAAATTTGCTTTTCCTATTCCGCATATTTATTTAAAACAAAATAAGAAATTTACAATTATATAGTTTTTACTTGTCGAAACACAACAACTTAATACTACTAAAAGGCAATCATTTGCTCTTTGTCCACCTCGTTTGTGTCATTCGTGTCGAGTAACTAGGTCAAATACACTATGTATTTCATAATAAGAACGCATTCCGCACATTACTATCTAGAAATAATATAAAATGATGAGAAATATGCAAAATTATGTTCGATTGTTAAGTGTAAGCTATTAATGTTCGTATTACTTTATTATAACATCTTAATTGAAACATTTGTGCAAATATATATCCTAAAAAATTGTGCATGCGATATACGTGTACTTGAACATTTGCAGTAATTGTGCGTTCGGTTAATTTATATCATTTGCCCATTCGAATGGCGTACAATTTACCGCTCAATAAATTATTGCAAGAAATATAGTTCAAAGTTAAGTTTAGACAGCTACGGCGAAAAACAAACTCAATCATTATAAGTATTGTTCAATTGTTGAGATACATACAGTCGACGTTTAAATCATTTGACCTGTTCAAGCAATTATAAAAATGTCCCAACGAAAATCCCATTCTTAACATGAAAAAGCTATCCCGACACAGCAACGGACATAGCCGATCGCTCAAAAAATACCATCGCTACGCTTCGTTATGTCATGACTTGCTAACGTCTAATGTACGAGTAATTCTGTGTGAGTGTGTTTATCTGTGAAGGCGTTCAATGGTTGTTAATGTTTGCCTGTTTTAAGTGTAGATTGTGTTAGCGATGGAGATATATATCACTGAGCTGAAGAACGCAGCATGTGTGTTTTTCGGCGTACTAGAATATACATACTACAATATGAATACAAAAAGTATACCTTTTGTCGTTAGATCAGGTCGAACAGCACCAGGGCTTGTGTTTCGAGTTGTGCAGACTCTATCATCCGAGCGCACATGGCAAATGTGTAAATACAATTATTTCACAAAAAGAGTATTTCACATTTTTACATCGTGTTTTATCAGTGGTAAAAATGTTTTTAAATTGTGGTGATCTGTAGCACTGGATCTCTTATATTCATGAGTCAATCCAAAAAAATAATAACTTATAAATATATTATATAAAAATGTTTAAAAATATATTCATTATCATTTATGTAATTAACTTTATTTAGTACATATACAAAATCAATGTTGTACATACATCTTAGTGAAAGAAGAGCATCTATCCGACAGTGATATTAGGTTGATCGTAGTGTAGCAGGTCGAACATATGTAGTGATCCACGCAGTTGTTGCATTTCCAAATGCATTCTTTATTGCGGACATTACTGCAGAAATCGCATTGAAACCAATCCATTGAAACACCTGTAACCAAATTGTCATCAAATGCATTTGCTCTCTTAATGCTCTATTAAGCGGATAACAATAGATTGGGTTTAAGTTCGTTTTTTCTTTCATGGAAAGCAAGGTTTGTGGAAACAATGTGTAGAATGTATTATGCATTTAAATAACGGTATGTTTTATTGGTCTGTAAAATGCATATCACATCTATACGGAATATATGTTAAAAGGTTGAGTTTAAAACAACATGTGTTACTTGAAGTGTTGTGTCCGGCAATTAGTATCACATAAGGGTACGTTTTTGTCAATTAATCAATGTGATCCTTGTCCTATTAAGAGCTCTTACAGACCTGTAATCGACCTTTCCACTTTCCATTTAGTGTTCGTGATAAAGTTTGGAATAACTGTCATTTAAACTCGAATATCCAAAGTACATCAAACACAAACGTCAACTGGCATTTCCGTCGGCATTGCAAACAAGAGAGTCACAATGGTTATAGATCGTCATATGTGTAACGGGGTGCAGTCAGTTTCGAACCTATGGGCATTCTTTGAAGTATCTTGTAAAGGAAGGCAAACTAATTCCTTATACCAAATATCAAAGCTGTATGCTTTGTGATTTCATAAAACGTTTTTAGATTTAAAGCTATAACTTTCAATATTAAACATTTCACCCCCACACCAAGAGACAGAGACAGTTTTACCCCTATGTCATGATTTAAAAAAACCCAGTAGAGGGCCACTATCATTTGTATTTTCAAACTCGGCTGAGATATCATTAAAACAAGTGTTCTGTATTTCTTTTGACCTTGCAGTCAAGTATAACCCATGAAAGTGCAATCAATTATTTCCAATGGGGTCTTTTGGTTTTGCTGAAGGGAAAGCAAGCAGAAAATACAGTATTGAGATGCAAGGAATCCGGGTGCGATACCCTAGCTCTTTGCGAATAGATCCCTTGGTTCGTTAACATGCTCAGTGTATAGCACCGATACATGTGAGAATTACCTGGGTTTCACACCAGTCTCAAGTTGGGTGGGAAACACTTGAAGCATTTCTGAAATTAACAGTGTCCCGGCCAGGAATTGAACCGGGGACCTCTAGAATGGTAGACCAGAGTGTTACCACTCGACTGCCGCACCCCCAGGTTTTCTGACCGAGTTTCTTGAAGATTGGACTTGAAATGTGACTTCTAGAGTGGTAACAAGCGTGTTTTTTAATTTAACATAGTTACCTTGTTTAAACCTCATGTTACCCAGTTTCAAAATAGGCCGAGATATTATAACGATAAATGTTCTAACCAAGTGTCATGAGGATTCCAGCGCTATAATCAATATGCATTGGACCCAAAGACGTAACACAAATCCACTGAACTCTATTCTATTGTTAACCTAAATTAAAGGAAAATACTACCTAAGACCGGAGAGTCTGTCGGTCTATGCATTGTGTTCCCTGGAATACAATACAAATATTAATCAAGCAACAATCCGACCCGATAAAATTTAGTATGTCTTGAAGAGACTTGTCCCTATATTTGGGGCATTTTTAAAGTTTATCGCGGGATATCGACCCGGATCGTTCATATCACAAAGTTTCGACCATGATCACAGATATATTACACTATGCGTATTTTATTTTATGAAAGCAATCCACGTGCTACCACAAAACGTACCAACAACAGGACCATGGGCCCCAAGGCGCTCACCTGGAACCCGAAGGAACTAAACTAGTATGAGAAGATTGAGTTTAGAATAATAAAAGTACTTTATGAAACAAACATTTAATTTATAAGCACATTTTTAATGTCAACCGCGGCTGATATATCATTAAACCAATTTGAACACGTTTCTTGACGATTTGACTTGAAATGTGACTGCCAGAGTGTGCACACGCTTGTTCTTTAATTTAACTTAGTTACCTAGTTTTTTACCTCTTATGACCCAGTTTTAAAATCGGCCGATATTTTATAACGACAAATGTTCAGACAAGGTTTCAGGAAGTTTGGACATACAATGTTACTTCTAGAGTGTTAACAAGGCTTCATTATGGCCATACAAGAAAAAAACTGCCCACCCTATAGCGGACGTATGTTTCAACGGACCGGAACTATTTTTGAACTCGACTCAGATATAATTATAGCACAGTTTGACCACGTTTCAAACATATTGGAAAATAAAGCAACTTCTAGAGTGTTAACACGTTTTGTTTAATTTGACGTAGGGAATAGTTTCTTACCTCAAGTGACCCATTTTCATACTAAGCCGAAATTTAATTGGGGCAATTTTCCGACAAATTTGTATGAAGATTGAATAAAAAATTCCGCAAATAGAGTGTTACTACGGGTTTAATAAACCAATATAAGTAAAACAGCATCGCCTCCTGAAAACCATGTTTTTCAACGGACCAAAACCTTTTTCAAACTCGACCAAGATATCATTATTCAAAACGTTCTGAACAAAACTACCCGCATCCTGGTGCCCATGTTTTTTTACGAAGCGGAACAATTTTCGATATCGGCCAAGATATTATTATAACAAATGGTAGAACTTACCAAGTTTTATGATGATTGGACTAAAAATCTGACTTCAAGGGTGTTAACAACCCTGCACTGTATCCATATAGGCAAAAATACCATGCCCTGTGGGACCATGTTTATCAACGAAACGGAACACTGTTCAAACTCAGCCGAGACATCATTATAACAAATTGTCTAACCAGGTTTCATGACAATTCCTATAATTTGACTTGTAGAGTGTTAAGAAAGTTCCACAATAACAATATAAGGAAAACTGGCCAGCCTCCTGGCGGCCATGTTAATCGACCAACTACAACCATATTCGAACATCGAGACATCATTAGACCAAATGTTCCGACCAGGTTTCACGAAGATTCTACTATTAATGTGACTTCTATAGTGTGAACGAGTATTCCCCTCACATGACCAAGTTTCGAACTCGACCAAGATATCATTCGGCCAAATGTTCTGACCAAGTGCCATGAAGATTGGCAAATAAATGTGGCCTCTAGAGTGTAAGAAAGATACATGTTGACGACGGACGACGAAATACGCTCTACGAGTTACGGACAAATGGAGATCACGAAAAGTCAACATGAGCACGTTTAGCTCAGGTGAGCTAAATAAACAAACAAAAACATTGACCCAAAACATTCTTATCTATTGATATGCAACTAATCCGTCAATAAATGGGCATATGTTTAGGAAATCACAAAATATTATCAGTATTTTATTTGCATATAACCACGCTGTATTCGTAAACAGAGCTGTAACTCCTTTCCATTGATTGAACAAAATGTGGTTCAAGCTACTTGCTACTTTAGTATTGGCTGAAATGTTCACCGTGTGTTATATGCCATAATGGTCAAACTGAGGTATTCGTGTAAATGTTGATACGTCAAAATCGAGTCAAACTCTAATTATGAGCTTCAAAACCCAAAGTTCAAGATCCCATAAAAGCCCTGCGATAACATTTTGCACTTTTAATTAAAGTTACTTATAGAGTTTCATGTAATTCAATTGCCTGATTTTCATACATAAAAAGCTATATCTTTAAGAGTATTCGGTGACTTTTATGGACCTTTTTCGCAGTTTTGAATTCATTTTTTTTTTAGTACTAAGCCTACAATTCAGGGCATTTACTTCCCTGTCCAAATCATGTGGAAGAGGAACAAAAGAAGCAACTTTGCAGTTTTTACAGATAAATCTCAGATTACCTCAATATGAAAATATAGAAAAGGCCGATTTCCTAGTAAATGACATGTTCGAAAAGACATCATAGCTAAGAACCTACTTTTGGAGAGAAAAAAATCCTACTTAAACATTTGTGCTCCAATATGAAGAAGTGAAACTCCAGAAGCTGCAGCAGTATTGCAGTTTTATCATACACACCTCTGTGGTCCTTTATTTATGGCAAGGAACCAATTGCCAAAACGGTACAGTACGGCACAAAACGAAACAACATATACCCAAGCCTTCAAAAGTCCCGTTCTTCCACTTCATCTTTCTGGAGTTGCCCTGCTTGTCTCGTAGCATGTACGCCTGGCCCTCCACAAACTGGCCCCCGCCTTCTAGCGCCACAATGCTCTTATCGATCCAAGGACTGTGTATAGGACTTTTCAATAAACTCGTATTTGGTCTTGGGCTTGGCATTGAAACAAACATCTGCAACCACCAATTATATCCACCATTGTAAGCATGTGTCGGAACGCTTACTATCCCTGGACGGCTATTCTGAAACGGAGTCTGAACACTATTTTGGAACTGTATCGAGACGTTAGATTGATAGTTTGCAACACATTTACTGCCATTATTTATATCCAGCCTGGTCAGAGTTATTTTGATCAATGGGTAAATGACCTTTTCGTCGCAGCTTCTCATTGTTAACTTCGATTAGCCTTTGTTGATCCATAAGCTGTAAATCAAGTTCGTGTTCATGAGGAAAAGCGTGTGCATGGTTAGTTTTCTCCGTCACAAATTGCGGCATACTCTGACTCATATGAGATGGCGCTGACACCGCTTGTCCCCGTTGTTGTTGTTGCTGTCCCACCATGCCTTGACCAGTATACTGATCCATCTGTTGATGTTAGTGGTTGTTATGGTTGAGTAGTTGCTTTGCAATTAGGCCTTGATTGGCAGACAGATCGTCCACCACCTCCCTGAAGATAGTATGTAACTAGCAATTCGGCACATACACTGATGACCCCACAACATAAATTTAGACGCACACATATTCACTGCATATTGAAAGTAGACAAAAAGACAAAGGCCCATATATCANTGTTTGAGAAACACTATGTCCCCTTTTGAGCGATTTTGACCCATATATTTGACCTTTGACCTTGAAGGATGACCTTGACCTTGAACTTTCACCACTCAAAATGTGCAACTCCATGAGATACACATACATACCAAATATCAAGTTACTATGTTCAATATTGCAAAAGTTATGGCCAATGTTAAAGTTTGTGCAAACAAACCAACAAACAAACAAACAAACAGACAGGGCAAAAACAATATGTCCCCCAGTATAGACTGGGGGACATAAAAAGTAAAAATAATTTAAAAATAACCGTTGATACTGTATGACACCATCATTGTACCACGTGGCTCGGCTATCATGACGTGGTTGGTTATAACGGCAGGGACTTTTATATCATTATAATATGACTATTTTTTTCCGGTTTAACTAAAAACTCTTTTGTTGTCACAAAGGAAACAATTATGTGTCACTTTCTTCTTCGGTGTATACACATTGTTATCTATGCCGTTGATACTGTTAGACGCAATTATTGTATTGCGTGGCTCGGCTATCATCACGTGGTTGGTTATGACGACAGGGATTTGATCCAGCTATGCTGGTTCCCGTCAAATCTCTGCGCGGAGGTTGGGTCACCATAAGCTCTTATGTTAAAGAGAGCTAAAGGTTGTACTAGTATGTGGATTAATGTATATAACTATTTAAAAAGCTAATAGCTGGGTTTTAGTAATTAAGAAATGTACGTAATTCCGAGGTTTAAAATAGAACCCAACATGACTTTATCCAACGTTATTATTAAAAAAAAATGAAAATAATCTTTAATTTCGTTTTCGGTAATAAAGAGGTATACGTGACGTGAGGTGAAAATAGAACATCATAACCACTTTGTCCAACATCTAAATTTTTCGCAATCATACTGTAAAGTTTTCTGTAATTACGTGAATCATTATTATTGTGCATCATTCGAAACAAGATTTTAATGTAAATTAGCCATCTTTTCAAAAGTAATGAATCTAGAAAGGGCTATTCTAATAATATAAATGACATACGTCAGAACTGTGTTCTATCTCAAATCAATGACAAATGACCAAATCACAAATGATTGGGATTGTTTTTCAACAAAGCAAATAAACTGAAATGCATTGTTAGTGTAGATATATTTTAACAACTATAGTAAACAATTAATATTACAGATACACGTTTTATTATAAAATTTAATACAAATATATCTAACCTTCAACGTCTAGATCCTTGTAAACTTGTCCTGAAAAAGAAAGTGAGGTGTTGGGTTTTCTACGGTGGCATTAAGGTGACGATACTATCTTGTTCCCTGAAATTAATACTAGGGACGTTTTCATTGGCTGATCAATATAATCCGCGTCTGTGATTGGCCGATTATCTTGTGCGCACAATATAGCGATTGTGTTTTCCGTTCTCCAAAAAAAAAGACGGGAAAACAGAACTTGTGTTTTCCGCTCCAAAAAAAAAGTCGGGAAAACACAAGTTCTGTTTTCCAAAGTCCAAAAAAAAATTAACTCGTGAAAACAGATTTATTTTGTGTTTCCCAGAGTTAATTTTTTTTGTTGGAGACGGGAAAACATAACTTGTGTTTTCCGCTCGAAACAAAAATTGGAGCGGTGATGTCACCTTAGTGCCACCGTAGTTTTCCGAGTGAGGTGTTCGGTTTCCCATCGTCTACTATTCCAGTGTTTACATATAGTGACGTCAGCAAGTTAATCACTTGAGAAGCGACACTTGCTGACACATTGCTTTTATTCTTCACCTACGCTTACAAAAAAGATCGCACGTAATTTTAGTATACCAGACGTGAGTTTAAAATAGAACATCATAACCACTTTGTCCAACATTTACATTTTTCGCAATCATTACGTGAATTATTATCATTGTGCATCATTCGAAACATGATTTTAATGTAAATTAGCCATCTTTTCAAACGTAATGAATTTAGAAAGGGCTATTCTAATAATATAAATGACAGCCGTCAGAACTTTGTTCTATCTCAAATCAATGACAAATGACCAAAGCACAAATGATTGGGATTGTTTTTCAACAAAGCAATTAAACTGAAATGCATTGTTAGTATAGATATATTGTAACAACTATAGTAAACAATTAATATTACAGATACACGTTTTCTTATAAAAAATTAATACAAATATATCTAACCTTCAACGTCTAGATCCTTGTAAACCTGTTCTGACAAAGAAAGTGAGGTGTTGGGTTTTCCCAAATGAGGTGTTCGGTTTCCCATCGCCTACTATTCCAGTGTTTACATATAGTGACGTCAGTAAGTTAATCACTTGAGAAGCGAAACTTGCTAACACATTGCTTTTATTCTACACCTACGCAAACAAAAAACTATCGCACGCAATTTAATTATACCATTAGATCTTTGATGGACTGTGTAGTCCTCGTATGTATGACCCAGTTAACAGCTTGTTACTTTAACAAACGAGGTATCTGCCTGTGCTTCCAGGAAGTGCATAATCAAAGCGCTGAAGGCACTGAAGTGTTTCGCTGTTGTCGTCCTTGATTAGCTTGTGCGCATTGCACAGGCTAATCTTATTTGACACGCATTAAGCCCCGTTTTCCCTGAAAGCAGCGAATATGTACAGATTTCAATGATAAACACTAGACTGACCAATGTCGTCTTACAAGCTGGTGAATAAACTCACTGCAGGAGTAGAGCAGACGCTCCCAAGCCATGCAAGCATTCGTCGTCTGCAGTGCAGACAGGCAGCGGTAATCGTTCCTAGCATAGTGAGTTACGGTTCTTGGCGTAGCTAAGGCTTCTAAGCACATACTGATTTGGAAAACATGCTCTTTAAATTTAGTCGTGAGCTAACGCTCACAACTAAAAATGATATCCCCGTCATAAAGACTCTGAACGTCTTATTCAGAAATGGGATCATGACTTTGGTCATTTTTAAAGTAGGATGATTAAAAATGGTTTATATGCAACTTCATATCATTAGGAACCAGTTTGAACAATTAACAAGCACTAAGCCTGTTCCCCCGGACAGACGTCCATGGTTAATCCACTATACCCTATCTACTTTGTTGAGGCGTGTAAATAATATATATCAATGGGAAAACTTCAGATAATAACGCTATTCTTAGCCACGGAATTACCTTGTACATTTCGAAATAACATGATTTCATCAGACTGCATTACTATTTCTATTAAATAAACACAACTATAAATGTTTTCTTATTTATTTTCTTAGACTAATAAAGGAAGACAAAACAACATATTTCACAACTAAATTTTGAAATTGTGTGACTTGAAACTTGAGAGCACATAATTTATCCAGAAAAAAAAACATTAACGCCCATTATGCTATTCAAAGATAGCATGTACAGTGCAAATGCAAAAATTAATTTCATCTCGAGTAATCAACGCTGAATTGGAGAGGCATAGCCAAAAATAAATAAAATAATTTTGCCAATACATATTTTCAACTTAAGAATTGGTATGAAAATCGAACAAGCAACATTTAATATATATATTAAGAATATTAACTATGGTAGAGATTTGAAACGTACCTGTTTAATTTTCCCTTTTGGAATGATAATGAATGCTTAAATTGCTGATGTTTTTTGTCTCAAGCACATTGTGTGTTTAGTTTGGTCAAATAGTTGATTTCTATTTTTTAAAGCCATTACCATGCTATACAATGCTAGTAATTACCGAGCACAGGTGACTGTTAAAACGTACAAAGAACACACTGTTCTAATGGAAAATAAAAAGTTAATCAAACTTGCAAGATATATAAAAAGTAAATTTTAGGACAGTAGCTTGCCAATCATGGGCAGATATAAAGAAAACTAAGCAAGAACAAATAAGCTAGATAAGACAAAGTTTATCAGGGAATATCACAACACTTAAAAACAACATACTGATGAATCATTGAAATGTATTTGTACAAATGAAGTAATGGATGCACCATCGCTGGTATCGTGAAACCTCACACACGACAACAGCAATAACAACAACAACAAAGTGTGCGATGATGAAACAGTGTGATGGCATGTAACAACAACAACAACATATTGGATATGATAAAATATGGAAACTTTCACATTGTTACTTACTATATTTAAAAGCCAGAAAAGGTAGCTATGACATTCTGGTTGAATAAGTTAAAGCACTATAATGGCCGACAAATGTAAGAAAGCTGTAATTAAGTTTTCTCTACACTTATATTACAGAAAAACAAATACCTTTATAATTGTAATGAGGTTATGGGACGATATAACAAATACAGCATATTTGTTTAGTTTCCTCGCAATTTTTACACATGTATTTATATGCAGAGTTATATGTCAAAGATAAAATAATCGAAATGCAAAAGCCTTCATTTAACAAGTTCCTACACAAAATAACTGATCATAACACGTGTAAAATATTTAAATAAGATAAAGTCTTGATGAACTGCTTGATTTATGATAAATATTTGTTATCTTTCATTTTATTGACTCATGAATTATATATTTTCCTTTCATATCACTTCATATACATACCATATTTAATATACTTCTTTATGCATGTGTCTGATTTGTAACCTTACAAAAAAAACAACGTGTTATATAGCTCTTAATTCACGTAAAACTGTGAAGAAAATTATGTTCTACACTTAAGCATATTGCTTAATAAGATCACACTTGGTCTATTTTATAACGAATTTAATTAAATGTGTCATATTTCAAAGGATACTATAATGAACTTTGAATGTCTTATAAACAACAAAGGTTCTGTAGGATTTTGAAACTACACTAGTCTATAATAATGATAAAAATATTTTGAAAGAAAAATGGAATGTTTTCTATAAACTCTTAAATAACAATTATATTTGTAAAAATCAGAAAACAATATGGAAAAACTATAAACATTATATATATATCAAATTGTTTAAACACTACCTCTGACTTCATACATGACCGTAATACATTTCTAGGAGAAACTGTAAGTCATAATCTATTTAGTCGCCTATTTTGTCTTAGAAAACACATTCAAAATATACATAAATATAAAGTAAAAACTACGCTGGCACGTTGACAAAACACATGTTACCCTACAGATAGTCAAAATGATAAAATATATATAGACCTAAGAAAAAGTTCTAAAGAGTCAGTAAAATGTACCCAATTTTTTTTTTTTTTAATTTCGTTTTGATTTTGATTTTGTTTTGTTTGTTTGTTGGTTTGGACATTTCTTTTCGCCTTTTCAACAGTAAATGAAAAACAGTGAGCAAATTTAAAAATAAGCTCAATCATTTAAAAACTAATGTTTATGTACATGTAGCAAAAATAATGTTTCCAATACAAATGTACAAAAACTACCAGTGATTTTATTCAACAGACTTGTTCACTGATTATCATATTTAAAAAACATGTCATTAAATGTATTTCCTTAAAGAACCATATGAATTGGAATAGCTTAAAATAATTCTAAAAGCAGAACAAAACTTGAATAAAATACAGAAAACATTTTCGGATTTTTCAAAACTTTATTGGACAATTGGAACTAATTAATTACAAGCTTTGATTTTGTTTCTCATTATAGGAAATCAGATAATTGCAAAAACATGATCAAAACATAGTAAAAAATCTGGTATGACAGTTTATATATGAATTATGCATTACATTATTATACATAAAGAACATGAAACAATGGCCAAAAAACATCCTTACAAGCTATATCCTACATGTAGTATGAAAATACTATAATGGTCACTGATGATATTAATTATTGTATAACTGATAGAAATTTAGTGGCAGATCTGAAATTCATCTTAACAATAAAATATTTTTTCAACATAGTTTAAAATAGAACGTGATGGTATGTATTAAAAATCTACAAAGTATTAAGAAATTAATTCTGTTAAAGCAATTGTGTATGAATATTATTTTTACATATACATTGTATAGCATTTTGTTAAAAGCAAAAGCACTGTTTAACTAAACACACATGAGAAAACCAATTTCATCAAAACAAGCTAACAAATCGGGAACAATTTTAATCATATTTATATGAATTATATATATTATTATTCTGTTACTTAAAAGCACTATGATTTAGATAAGCATAATTTTTGCACAAAAAAAAACATTCCCAAGAAACCAGAATTATTACAGCAAAACATAAAACTCATCATTTAGAAACTTGCTGAATTTGTTTGGAAATCAAGTTAAATGCAAACTCAGAAAAAGTTAAAACTTAACAACCACCCTCCGTTTGTACTATGCCTTGCCTGAACTCCACGCAAATTGACTTATTCTTAATTAAACAATTAAAGTCATTTTAAACTGACGATCAATTCCTTTCAATGTTGTTGTTTTTTTTTTCATAAAAAAGTTACACTATACAAGGCAAAATGCTTCTTAAGATATCAGATCTGACCTTTTTGACAGCACTTTATATTGATTTTGATGAAAGCTGATCATGTTTGACAAAATGCAGACCAGTTACAGTTTTGTATTATTGGTACTAACTATTATATTTTGACCTTAAAACATATCACACAATTAATCCATATAAATATATAATGAAATAACAATGTATTGTAACTAAATAAAAACAATTATTAAACCAGCTTAAAGAGCATGGAAACATATACGTATAACAATTCAAATAAAAGGAGTGCGATTTCTGAATTAGCCAGGACAGAAAATTAAACTGAACCTACCCCCCATGTTTACAGGGAGCACAAAAACTCTTCACTTTTAAAAACATCAATGGAAAGTTATTTAGATTGAACCAATAAGCTGAAGGGAGAAGAAATCACAATCATGAATAAGATTTAATGTTCACAAGATCGCTTTTAAAGCTTTTAACAATTCCTGCAGATGAAAGCTGTTTATTCAATGTCAGAAATAACAACGACAATCCTGTAATATTGTCCGCACTAGTAGGCAGAGTCGTCCCATTCCAGTGTCTTCTTGTAAGTTTCCTCTTCCTCTTCTGAAGAGTCATTTCCATCGTCGTGGAAACCATCGCTGACGTCGTCGTCCGTGTCACTGTCGTCAGGCAACGTGGATTTTCGTGGGTTCTCTTCATATTCGAACAACTGTGGAAAGGTAAACAACAACTTTTAAAATTAGTCAGTTTTATGTTTATTTATTCAGCAACTTTAAAGGCAACAAGGCCGGATAATTTGGTAAATTAATATTGTTTTTGAACAATATTTAGTTAATGACATTTTAAAGGAGTGACGAAATTTCAAAATAAATAAATATAAATGATCAATATGTTCCCAAAATAAAAAATAAGTGAAATAATCTATAAAGTGACTTTTGTTAAATTAAANTCGGAAACTTGGCGGTGGTGCTTGTTGCACAGGCAATGGTGGCACTGAATTGGAAACACTTGCAGCATTGTTCGATTTGGATTTTTTTGATCGGGATCGTTTTGTTGCAATTGGTGCTGATGTTGTTGGTTGCAAAACTAACATAGATTGTGAAGCCTTTTTTGATCTCGGTTTCCTCGACCTTTTTGTTGTTTGTGGTGGAAGCGCTTGTTGTGCAACCGATGCCATCGTTGAACTGGAAGGGTTCGAAGCGTTCCATAACATAACAGGCTGCGGTGATGCCACGTTTAAGTTATCTGTGTCTGTGTACTGAATGAGGTACTCAGGGTAATAAGCGTTTTTATCGAAAAGAATGAACATACTAGGATTATGCTCATCATCCACACATGAGTCGAAGAGTTCGTGATCTTTGTCTGGCTTTTCTGGTGGCCGTCTGTACTGTGGGTCACCTTTCGTGTAGCTGCCTACAAGAACTTGAGCCAATAACATAAATCGTTCCTTCTGTTCATCTGGCTTTGTAAACGTATGACTGTATTTCGCATCTCTAGCAAAGTATGCGCCATGACCATACATGGTGGCGTGTTTTCCGCTCAAACGAAAGTCGAAGTTATTGACGCAGATTCCACGCACAGAACCCATACTGTCGGTTCCGTGAAAGAGGTGGCGTTTATCGACTGGGCTTCTATTCCCAAGTCTCCGCTGGTTGTTCAACATGACCTTCTCGTGACTGAAATAATAATATAAATCCCGTTGCTAGTTGGAATAATACATATTTATTCATCTTACTTGTTCGGTCATAATCTACTGCAATCACGTAATTTGAAAACGCATAACAAATGTATATAGTTGTTTTAGCTACGATCATCAAATTGAGAACATTGTATAGTCGACGCAAGCTAAACGATAATTCACCGCAATCCGGTTGTTGACCTGGCTTAAATTATAAACCAATTCAGTCACGGTGGGACTAAATACTAAAATAATACAAAACATATTCATCGCTAAAGCTACGTATAACCATGCGTTTAATATATATATTGTCAATTTAAGAACCTTGCATTTGGTTGTATATAATAACAATTAATAATGTAAACCAATAGCTTTAGATATTGGTCGCTTTTTCCTCTTGGAGTAAATAGGGTTTTTCATTCATATGTTGGGTTATCTCAACTTATTAAATATTACATAAGATCGGACAATACTTCTTTTTCCCTGTCATGTTTTGTTAAATGAGTTCAAGAATCGGGTTGAACACACACACACACGCGGGCGCGCTAACGCACATGTTCTGGGCATGTTGTATGTTTATTGGTCGTATTACGACTTCAAGTTTGTTTACAATTATAGTGGAGCATGTTTTACAACGGATGATTACCGTTTTTTAAATAAAGATGAAAACACATAAAACGACTGATAAGGGAGAACTGAGTGGTGTTTCCAACAATAGCAGCGATAAACATAAAGTGTCGCAGAACATGAACATGCTTTATATATTATCTGACATCCGGAACACTATTTGATGTGGATTTGGGAAATAACAATGTATATTTCTGCTAGATAATTGAAACCGCCAAGCGTATAACATGTTGTGTAGTTAAACTTACTTGCAAAAGGCAGACAATAAAGCATGATTCTGTATCCGGAATACGGCTGTAATAGTAAATTCATCACGGCTTGTGGTTTTGAAAAAGTTCGTTGACACCTGAAAAACAAATGAATTTCGCTCAATTGAATTTTAAACGTGTGTATGATTCTTGTGGAATTCGAACTTAGAGTAAGATGTGAGATTGCTTATTCGCGTTAACATAATATTATGGTATAATTAAGGATACTTCAAAATATGTATGCACATGAATATCATCTTGTTGCATGCATTTAGTTTTATGTATCATCAGTGTACACGTCTGTGTCAGAAAAGGCTAAGTTTCGCTCGGCAATCTATGTTTGGTTCGTATAATATAAATTTATTGATAGTGTATGGTTTGGAACAAAGAACATGCTCATTTGTTAAATTGCATTAGTTTTGAGTGAAAGTTTGGTTGCAAATTGAAATTGTTCATGTTCTCTTATGATTTCGTAGCATACCATCGCGATATGCCATTTTTTATTTAAATATATAAATATAACGAATAGGCATTGTTCATATAAATATACACATTTGGTTTCCTAATATTACAGACCATAAACTAAGTTTAATATGTATTGGTTTGCACGTGATTTAGATAATGACTATCATATATCGTACAGATTTAGCCTAAATAGGCTACGATGATCTCCTCATAGATTGAGAATATTAAGTGGCATATGGTCTTAGCCCAACCCTACATCTGTTGAGCAAAGGACATGCATTTTCTGCAGTCGTCTAGAAAACGAGAACCATTTTGTGATCGAATGCAACTTATATACAGATTTATGATGTAAATATATACCTTCATAT
>VMBQ01001060.1:174940-196003 GCA_007657795.1 Dreissena rostriformis | reverse complement strand
GAAGTTATACGATCCTTGACATCAAATTTCATGGAATCTGTTAAATTGGTTCATTGGATTTTAAATTCATGGATTTTTTTATAATGACTGATTTAAGACATCAGAAGTTAACAGTCGTTAAACACCTGATTTCCTGGTCGAGCACACCCACAAACATCCATGGAAAGTAGTGGACAGCTAAAAATATTGGTTTCACAGTATCTCTTTATCTTGAGTGTTACTTATCTCCTTTATACTTATAGAATGTTGTTTTATTTTTTTGACTCTAGAAAATGTGTCACTGACACTGATGCCCGCACAGGGTAATCAGGGACAACAATTTCCGCTTTTTTAGATTTTTTCGTTTAAATGATGTCTCTTCTTAGCAAAAATCCAGTTTAGGCGGAAAGCGTCGTCCCGGATTAGCCTGTGCGGACTGCACAGGCTAATCTGGGATGACACTTTACGCACAAGCATTTTGAACAGTTTCCTCAGAACACGCCATATATTTGGACACAGACAAGTCCACTTATATATTCTACAGTTGACGGAAAGACAAAGGGCCACTATTCAGCCAAAACTGGTTGAAGTCAAAATTCCTTTCGTTATAATCATCTGTACATTATCATTCAACTTTGACTGTTAGAAAGAGATTCACCCTGTGGTTAAAGAGGAGTTAAAAACAATTTTTTGGTGACTAATATATTCTACAGTGGAAAAACAGACAGAAGGCCATAATTCTGCCAGAACTAGTGCATCCAAATTTCTTTCTTAACTTTCATCTACACATACTAAGGTTTATTCAACTGTGAAAGTTTTAGGGATATCCACCAAAGTAGTTAAATAGGAGTTGAAAACATAAGTTTTTGTATGTACCGACAGATGCCATGCTTAACGGGGGCCCCCCATTATAAGGGGTATAAAAATGTGAAAAAAGCTTTGTCAAAGACAAAACAGCAGTCCCTTACGGTATTTATGTTGTGGGAGTAAGAACTGGAACTCCATCATAATTTCATTAACCTAGCTTAGGTACTTTTAAGTTATGGCAGGATGTAGATTTTAGTTTGCAATTATTTCTGTAACCATAGCAACCACAATTCAAGTCTACTAAAAACACTGAAATAACGTGCTTTATGATTCCCCATAATGGCCGTCTATCCACGTACCAAGATTTATCAGACTAGCTTAGGTACATTTGTAGTTTTCGCAGTAGCCATTTCAATAACCATATAGCCAATCCCGGATTACCCATTAGGCAGAGTAGGCAACTGCCTATGGGCCCCACGACTTTAAGGGGCCCCATGAGACCCTGATGAAAGTTTTTTTTACTTTCTTACTTAGCCTAATATAATGACTTGACAAAGCCAATTATTTTATATCAATGTTATGTTCTGATTGAGGGCTTGAAATTTCTTACCAAGTGGCAATCAGTTTTTATTTGCAAAACCATACTGTTTTGCTGTTGATTTTGTTTTCAAGATGTCATTCTATAACTATAACCAGCCTTGGCACTGGTAGGCTAACTTAAACGAGTGAACTCGACTGGGCACTGCCGTTCTAGTACGTACAAGGCCGAATATGGGCCTTTAGCGTGAGCCCTAAAAGTTTCACTGCCAAATCCGGCACTGCATAGAGCATCAGTAAACAATAGCAACCATAGGGAAGCGGGTAGACCTATAGTATCCTCCAGTTACACCGGTTGGGGACTAAACACTGCAATTCACCAAACTGTGAAAAGGTCCATTTCAATTATTGACAACTGTGAGAAGATATGAATTAATCTCATACAAAACTCTGAATAGATCCACTATGGAGACAATGAACATGTTTATTTGGACAATATTTAATTATTTTAGGGACTTGTAGCACTCAGGTCCAAAATAATATGAGAAATCGTGAGGGCAATTTTACACGAATAACAACCAGGATTAGATCTCCTAATATCTTCCTCCCAAGGACACATTGTATGTGCTGCCTTCTTTTTTTACAAGAGAGGCAAATAATAACATTGGTTTCTAATTTTCTTAATGAGTTCAGATTGAATTACGGCAATTTCCATTGAATTCTAAGGCTATTGGGAGCCACAGAATGCCATAATTAATTTGTAATATGAATATGCTTATAATAGATATAAACGTACTCAATTAATCCTACCAGTTTAACTCTGCCCGATATTTTGCAGATTAAAAACAGGATGAAAATTGCCTTGTGTCTTTTTTATAAGATTTTTAAAACTATGTTATTTATGTTTATGGTTGTTTTCATTTGGTGTTTTAATTTTCTTGGTAAATGTTTTATTAACCCATTAATGCCTAGCGTCTAGAAAAAAGGCCTTGGCATGATGCGGCGTCTCATCAGGGTCTGCGCTGTTTGCTTAAAGGAATTTCTGTTAGAAATATTCTAAATATAGAAGTAAATGTACTAGACAACCCTAATTTTGGAAATAAATTGATCCAATTTAGAAGGATGGGAGAGTCCACTAGGCACAAATGGGTTAAGAAGTCCCCTTTTCAAGATACCTATGCATGCCTGTCTAAAGAGAAAACTGATGGTGAGTTTCAATTTTTGTTAGTCATTAGTCATATTTATGGTCAGCATAGTAACCACACATTGTCATTTGAGTCGTGTTCTGAAAAAACTGGGCATAATGCATGCGCATAAAGTGTCATCCCAGATTAGCCTGTGTAGTCCGCACAGGCTAATCAGGGACGATGCTTTCTGCCTAAATTGGAATTTTGCTAAGAAGAGACTTCATTTAAACGAAAAATGTCTTAAAAGCGGAAAGTGTTGTCCCTGATTAGCCTGTGCGGACTGCATAGGCTAATCTGGGACGACACTTTTAGCACATGCATTTTGCCCAGTTTTCTCAAAACAAGACTCATTTTATAAGGATAGTGACCACATATAATAAGTTTCATGGCCAGTATAATATAATGCAGTCATTTGTATGGCCTGCAACATGACAAAAATCAGTTTTATGGTCTGCAACATGACTAAAAAATCTGTTTTATGGTCTGCAACATGACAAGAAAAGTGACCACATACAACAGTTTCATGGCAAAAATAATGACCACATACAATCAGTTTTATGACCAACATACTGTCTACAAACAATCAGGTTTATGCCAAGAAAAGTGACCACATACAATAAGTTTCATGGCAAGAAAAGTGACCGCATACAATAAGTTTCATGGCAAGAATAGTGACCACATTCAATCAGTTTTATGGCAAGAATAGTGACCACATATAATCAGTTTTGTGGCAAGAATAGTGACCACATTCAATCAGTTCTATGGCAAGAATTGTAACCACATACAATCAGTTTCATGGCAAGAATAATGACCACATACAATCAGTTTTATGACAAACATACTGACTACAAACAATGAGGTTTATGACAAGAAAAGAGACTACAAACAATAAGTTTCATGGCAAGAATAGTGACCACATATAATCAGTTTAATGGCCTGCATAGTGACCACATATAATCAGTTTTTTGGCTTGCATTGTGACCACAAATAATCAGTTTTATGGCCAGCATAGTGACCACATATAATCAGTTTTATGGCTAGCATAGTGACCACATATAACCAGTTGTATGGCCTGCATAGTGACCACATATAATCAGTTTTATGGCTAGCATAGTGACCACATATAATCAGTTTTTTTTTAGCATTGTGACCACATATAATCAGTTTTATGGATAGCATTTTGACCACATATAATCAGTTTTATGGCCAGCATTATGCATAGTGACCACATATAATCAGTTTTTTGGCTAGCATAGTGACCACATATAATAAGATTTATGGCATACTGTATGGGGATGTTTTTGATTTTGGTAAATGGAAATTAATCCAAAAGCTCTGGTTACATTTTTTTATTCCAAACCTAAATATTCTTGTTGACATAAAAAGAATCTTTTCCTTAAACAGTAAGGCATTCAATGTAAAACATATCCTTGATAGGAAGAAGAATTTACATGTATATCCTGTAATTTAATATTATAAATGCTGACATAAAATACCTGATAATACATGACTTACCATGAGAAAATATGTTAAGATTATTAAATAGGGATTCAACCAGACTAAAAATAATATCGATAAATTATAACATGATCAATGAGATTACAGGAAATAAATGTTTTGAAAAGAAAACTATAATATAAACCAGACGATAAATCAATGCCTTTTCACATCATGACTATGTATTCTACAGTATAATGTCATAAAAATGTAATACCAGTAAACATGTCAATTATAAATAAACACTTTAACCAACTTCTAACACTCCAGTTTGACAAGCCTGTCCATTTATCTGTAATTGTTGATAGTTATTTAGCCAAACTTAAAAATTACAGTGGGCTTGAAAAAGGGAAGGGGGATCTCTTTTGTCAAAATTTGTGGGATGGTAAACTTTTTACATTGTATGTGACTCAATTATGCTGTTTCCACCCACATACTGTATGACACTCTATCAAATTGTCCATATGCAATAAAAAAACACACATTAGGTGTCTCAGTATTTGCCAGAAATTTGACAAACAATTGATGTGTTTGAGGAACACTATATGCCCCCTTTTGAGCGATTTTGACCCATATATTTGACCTTTGACCTTGAAGGATGACTTTGACCTTGACCTTTCACCACTCAAAATGTGCAGGTCCATAAGATACACGTCATGCATGCCAAATATCAAGTTGCTATCTTCAATATTGCAAAAGTTATGACCAAGGTTAAAGTTTTGGGACAGAATGACAGGCAGACATGCCAAAAACAATATACCCCCTTTTTTTTTAAAGGGGGCATAATAAAAAAGGCAAAAAAGGGTAAGACACTTTTTTTTAAAGTTTGGCATAGTGGAAGGGGCATCCAAATATTTTAACTGGGTGGGGCACAAACATCAAAGGTCCCTCCTGTGCTGTTCTGCTTAAGTTTAATTCAAAATTCAAAATGTTTGCGGTACATGTATATCCATGATGTATACATAGACAATATTACTGGTAACTGCCCTATCATTATATATATTTGATGAGGCTTAGAATTTAAAAAAATATTTTGGGAAGGGCAGTGCATAACATTTAGATGTACATACTTTTATTTAAACTTACAAATTTTAACATTAAGTTATTGGTTTTACTTAATTACATGTAAAAAATAAAATTAGAATAAAAAACTTTGAATTTAATTGGAAATAGGACCTTCTTTTTTAATAATTTTCTCAATCATGAAAACATGTTAACATTCATGTCAGAAAACAATACATTAAAAAAATATTTGTTTAAATCTGAATTTTTAAACACTAAAATAACTAGGCTTTTACTTCCTCTTTCATATATATTTTTTAATGTTAATGCAATCAAAAGAGCATTTATAAGCAGATCACGTGTACATGTGTTATTGATTTACAAAAGTAAATTGTATTCTTTGGACTTAAAAAGAACTGTTTGTGGTCGTTGAAAAAGATGTATCATTTAACAAAGTATTAAACAATGTTTTTTCATGATTTAAATAGCTTTTTGCAATGTTTTTGGTTTTACTTTTTGCAATTTGTTTTACAATAATTTTTATTTCAGTCTAAATAAAATACTTGGTAAGCAGGTAAAATAAGAGTTAACTTCACATAAGTAATTTTATTACATAAGTAATGCATTTGTAGAAATTTTGGAATTGGATAACATTATACAAAAGTCAAAACTTAAAGATAATTGCAATTTATGTCAAATTAATTTTCAACATATTATTTATTACATAGTTCATACAGATGTAAATCACATCAATGACAACAGTAACGAATTCATATTTGAAATCTCTTCAAATAATTGCGTTAATCATAGATGCCAATTATATTCTGGCATTAAAATAATCATCGATTGTGCATTGTCATCTAATATGTCAACAATGTATACATGCACAGAAAATTGTCGCATTCGGGGAAAAGGTGAATTTACTTACGTTCCGAGCGTTTCCTTTAAATCATATTTCTTTTTAATATCACAGTCCTTTCCTTTTTCTTTCTTGTCACTTTCACCTTTACGTCCAAAAAGCGGCATTTTAAGTTTCTGCTATTAATATTTATTTTCCATCAAATTGTTCTACCCACAACATGTACGCACGTTGACAATTGGATCAATAATAGTGTCGTCACAATTTAGCGCGCACCTGTTTGCATATAATTAATAACTAAGGGAAGCAACTGTGCTGAAAACATATTTTGGCGCGAAAATTTGAACATAATCATTTAAAAACACGTTCTTAACACCCTTATCATTGTTTAAATTACAATATTTTTGTTTAATACTTTAGTTTTATACTTTGATATAACTTTGACCTTTTATTGAAACTTATTGTTTTAATAAAACACTTTTTTCACTAGATTATGAGATGAATGCAAATTATCATATTGTAAATGGATTATTGAACTACAATTTAACTACAAGGTTAACTAAACAAATACCTTTATGTCTGTCTGGTTCAATCCCTGCTCCTGGCGCATGTGAGCGTGATAAGTGGTCACCATACTGGACAGGTGAGGTTACCTCAAGGCATTTCTTTTTTCCCCATAGCACAAGACCACACCAAAATTGAATCTTTTGCATTAGAAGCTAAATAGCAATACTTATTGCAGTTATAATTCTAAATGGTCTTTGATAAATAATAAGGTATATGTAGGAGTTCTAGACCCTACTCGGGGTCCTAACATAATGCAGCCTCATGCGAAGAAGAACATCGTAAACTTTGAAATACACACAATAACTTTCAATCAGTTTAGCGATAGCTTTTTTTCTAGCTCATTGTTCATTTATTTGGTGATTGAATAATACACCCTAAGGGTGCAACATATTGGTGATTACATATATCCTGTGGTTAACCAAATGAATAACTCAACTTCGATTTGCTTATACAAGTGGAGTAGTTAATTAGATCTACTCAATATGGTCATGTTTTCACAAAAATAATGTGTTATTGAATTAACTACAGTAACTGTACTAAGAGAAAGATCTATATTCTCCAAATGTACATGGGTCCTACTAAAAAGGTGTAGGGTGGAGAACCGTACTAGTCTGGTGATATTTCCTAATAATCAGCTCAAATCAGTGCTGGATTAAGCACAGTGGGGCCCTTAGGAAGTGAAACAATTTGGGCCCACGCCCGAGACCCCAGTCGGCTTAATGCATACTAGAACACCACTGCTTTTATGGGGGAATTCATCAGGGGAATGACCCAGAGTGAAAGAGCACTTTGTTGAATTCTACTCCAGTCTAAGCCTCCTAATGAACATCTTGAAACAGAATCACCACCAAAACAATACGGTTTTGCAAATAATAAATGATTGCCACTTGGTAAGGCAATGTGAAGCCTTGAATTTTGAAGATAATATTGATATAAAATTGGCTTTGTCAAGTAATGAGATTAGGCTAAGTAAGTAAGTAAAAAAATTCTTTCGTCACAGTCTCATGGGGACCCTAAAAATTGTGGGGCACAAGGGCAGTTGCCCACTCTGCCTAATGGGTAATCCAGGGCTGGCTCAAACCTAGGAATTTCTTGGTTGGATGCTTGCACTTTAAGTTAAGTTCACAGTTTATTCCTTTCCATTTTAAATTTGTAAAAATATTTTGAATTCAAAAGACTTTCAAATGTTGTTTTTTTTCAAAAACCTAGAGTCAAAAGTCAGCTGGGAACCAATAATTTATATTGCAATGAAAAAAATACAATAAAAAAATAAAAGGGCACTGCATCCTGTATTTGTCACTTCATCTTACAGTCTACATGTGAGATTGAACTACTTCTACATGTGTGATTGAACTTATTCTACATGTGTGATTGAACTTATTCTACATGTGTGATTGAACCTCTTCTACATGTGTGATTGAACCTCTTCTACATGTGTGATTGAACTTTTTCTACATGTGTGATTGAACTTCTTCTTCATGTGTGATTGAACTTCTTCTACATGTGTGATTGAACTTCTTCTACATGAATGATTGAACTTCTTCTACATGTGTGATTGAACTTCTTCTACATGTGGGATTAAACTACTTCTGAATGTATGATTGAGATACTGCTACATGTGTGATTGAGATACTTCTACATGTGTGATTTAACTTCTTCTACATGTGTGATTGAACTTCTTCTACATATGTGATTGAACTTCTACTACATGTGTGATTGAACTTCTTCTACACGTGTGAATAAACTTCTTCTACATGTGTGATTGAACTTCTTCTACATGTGTGATTGGACTTCTTCTACGAGTGTGATTGAACTTATTCTACATGTGTGATTGAACTACTTCTACATGTGTGATTGAACTTCTTCTACATGTGTGATTGTGATATTTCTACATGTGTGATTGAGATACTTCTACATGTGGCATTGAACTACTTCAACATGTGTGATTGAGCTTCTTCTGCATGTGTGATTGACATACTTCTATGTGTGAGATTGAGCTACTTCTACATGTGTGATTGAACTTCTTCTACATGTGTGATTGACATACTTCTACATGTGTGATTGAACTTCTTGTACATGTGTGATTGAACTACGTTACCTGTGTGATTAAGATACTTCTAAATGAATGATTGAACTATTTGTGCATTTATGATTGAGGTACTTCTACATGTGTAATTTAGGTACTTCTGCATGTGTGATTGAGGCACTAATACATTTATGATTAAGATACTTCTTCATGGTTCACAAATGGGATACTTACTAATATGGTGTTTTGAATTATCATTATTGAATAAAATATAACAGAATAAAGAACATATGTACATATGGAATTGAGATACTTCTACAGGGTTAACTAATCGTTGGCCTAATATTATGAAATATGAATAAGTGATGAAATAGTACAAGATGTGACATGTGAATGAATATTTCTTAGTGGTTTGACAAATAATGACAAATACTGTGGTATATCATTTGAATTACTGGGGTGCAAAGTTTGAGCAATTTTAATTACAGACATATAGGAGTCAAAGTGGTCTTAAATTCGTACAATGTCAATTTGGAAGAAAGGTTGTTTGTTTTTCAAAATAATATGCATGGATCAAACGAAATTACGCCCCATCTGGCAAAACGGTATGCCAAAATTATGACAGGTTATTTTGCATTAAAACATGCACCAGTTGGTATATATATATTGACAGGGTCCAAGGCTCCNAACAAAAAAATCTCTGTTAAAAGTGCGGTGACCCCCCTTTTTTATTTTTGTTTTATGATAACAATACGTAGATGAACATATTTGAGCAGTTTCGCAAAAGGTTATTAGATAGAACTTTTTTTTAATTCCATTTTTGTGTTAAAATAGTAAAAAAAATGACGTTTTTTGGGGTGACATAAAAATTATAAAAATTAAAATTTCTTAAAATTTAACTTGTGATCTCCATTTGTTGGTAGTTTGTGGTTTAATTAAATGGTATATGATATATATAAGCTTATATAATATCAATATGTTGCCAATTTCATAGGTTATAAATCATTTTTATGCAATTAGAGATTTTTCAGTTTCAATTAAAAAGTACATATTATATAATGGTGAATAAAATCAAAACAAGGCCGGTGACCCTATGTTTTTATTTCATTTTTCATATAGTATTTGTATGTAGTACTTTAATATAAATTTTGAGCAAAAGTTATAAGATGGAAAAAAATCAGCAAAACTGCAGCAACAGCCCTTAAAACTAACATGGATTATTTAAAAGAATATTACCTGTTATTGTACATGCTCATATGGATGAACTTTAACCCTGCTAAGAATGTGACTGTGTGGTCATAAATGGCGGGAGATTTAAAAGCGTGAAAATTAGACCTCCATGAAAGTAAGCGATTCCACAGTACATACAATGTACCAGGGTTCGATCCTGACTGGAGGATCTCGCTGCACTCATGATCTTTCCAAAGACAGAAGTACTGGTTCTTACTAGATAACACTTTACAGACTTGAGAGTAGGTAACTACATAATCTCAAGTTTTTTGATGTATCCAAGAACAAACAAATAGGTTTAAACTAAAGTTAATTAAAGACACAATATACATTCACTTATTTCAACAAAGAGTTTAAATGTGACGATATTGTGAAGTAAATTGTGTTAAACTGATTGAATAACATGAAGAGTGACAACAACATCAGCATTTGTATTTATTTTTCAGATTTTATTTTTTGCATATGGACAGAACAAATAGGTGCCTTGTTCAACAAATGACTGTAAAATGTATACCACTACCATGATAAATTCAGAGAATTTTTTTTTACATTATGATTAATGCATGAATGAATAAAGTTCAACAAAACACATACTTGTTCTGTATGAGCAACTTATGTCAACAAATCATGAATTAAAGTAATAAGAGCAATAATAAATAAGCATCAACAACAATTTAATAAATGTATTTATGTGTGTCTTGAAATATCATGCCAGCGAGCAATAACACCTCCCCCAAACCCACAATGTTGATTATAAACCCAACAAAAGTTATACAGCACCAAGAATTTCAGGTGTGCAAGAATAAACACAAACAATTATTTTTATTTTTTTTTCCAAAATTCTCTCATTTATAACTAATGATTATGTCAGACATTTAAAGGTGAAATTCTTGTCCATTAAGAAAATACAACTTTTTCTCTTAGTTAGTGTATATGGACAAAAACAAATGATTCAATAAACAATTACACAATAAATCTTTGTTCAGAAAATAAATACAGTCTAACATTAAGTGTTATAAAACAGGGTGTGTTACAAGGATTGTTTACACTGCTATATTCACTACATATATCATTAAAAATAAAATACATATATATCTATGTTACAACTAGTGGGACAATTTTATCACAAGGCAAGAATTGTTAGTTGTCTTATATAGACATTGTACATTACAGCACCGTACATTTACAGTATTCCAACTTTGTTTTAAGTATCTGGTATATGAACTAATAGACAGCAAGCAGTTTTAAGCAACATCATCATCTTTGTATGCACACATTCAATTAAAGCAGGCAAAATACAAGCAAGTACACAAATATTAAAAGGGAGTATAACCTCACAATGAAATTAAAAATAAAAACATATTCAATTATGATGTAGTATACATGAAACTGAAAATTAAATATGATGTCAATTTAAGCAAGCAAGTTTCAGTGTTGAATTTTCTCATTAATCTCAGTGTATCAAAATTGTAAAAATGGCTTCTACTAAAAAAATATATTTTAGATATATATTTTGTTTTAATACAAATTAAAGACATATATGCATTCAAGTTCGCTGATCAGTATGTCTTACGTCTGCACAGGCTAATCAGGGAGGACACTTCCTGGCTAAACTGGATTTTTGCTAGTTAGAAGAAATTTCTTTTAAACGAAAAATTCCATAAAAGCGGAATGTGTCGTCTCGGATTAGCCTGTGCAGACTGCAGGCTTATATATGACAACACTTAACGCACATGTATTAAATCCCATTTTCCCAGAATGATGCTCAAATGTTCCTCTAGGTTTATACCACAGTGTTTACAATGACACCACATGTTAACAAGAAGCCTCCTCCAAAAAAGCAGAAATCAACTGAGACAAACATGTTTACAAGTACATTAAGCTTTCGGGCTTGATTTTATTACGACAAGTATTTATGTTAAGTTTTAAATACAGGTTACTGTTATATTAAGAAGTCTTAATGAAACTGCAATACTTATAAAAAAACATTGTATAAACTTGACTTCTGCTTTCCATATTTACAAACAGTATAGAACATAATTGTGTGTTATATATGTATGGTTCCGTGTTTAGTTACCACACAGAATTAGCCACACAGAATTAGTGTCTATATAAAATTGTTGTGTTTTAAAATATTGAGTAATCTTTATTGTAATATGTAATTAATTCAATTTTTGTCCCTTAATTTGACAAATAGACTTGATTGTTTTTTGTAAAGGAAAATCTAAGAATTTTTACAATACTATAAGAAAATATTAAGAATAATAACAGAAAGTCCTTTCTAGTGATATGTAAAGGTAAATATGACAAGTATATACACAAAATGAACTGGCTATAAATCGTGTAGTATTAAATAACAAGTACTTGACCAAATATTCTAACTTCAAAATGTCCTAGACATGAACATAGCAAACAATTTATAATTGCCTGGCAATAAATAAGCATGTGTTCACTTAACAAAAAAACATGCAAAATGCAGCACTAAACAGAGCTCCAGATAAGGTTTTGTGAAAATCTTAACGTTACTACCAGATTTTCAAAAAAGAATTCTTAACTCTGAACTTTTATTCTTAACGTTACTACTAAGTTTTTGAAAATAATTCATAACTTTTCTAAATGACCTAAAAATATATAAAAATGGGTATTATCATGCAAACAAATTAAATAAACATACTTGCAACTTTATTTAAAGGAGTTCAACAGTGTCTATATTTACTATTATACTATCACATTTATACTTGTTAGGAATTAATGCAGTACCCAAAAACAACAGAACACATGTGGGATATCAATTACATAATGAGACAGAATAACTTTTAAAAGCACACAACACTTGATCGGTATTACGAAAATTGCATTGCATTGCAACTATTTTACGGTCGCAAAATTATATGACAACTCAGAATCATGCTTCATAAAAATTATGTCAATAAACTGGCCACAAAGATATATAAATCAATCCACTTTTTAGCGTAAATTTGATCAGGAACAAACTGTTAATGTCCCGATTACAACGATCTGAGCTGCAGAATGTGTTTTCGTTTAAATGTAAAAACTGATGACATATTTAATCGGAAGTGTTTGATGCGCGTGCGCATTGACAGATAGACAGTACACGCCGCTTTTATTGGAAAAATGCGCGTCTTTAAACAAATCCGATAACCATTCTATATAAGTACAGAAAAGATCTTTAATACGCGAAAAGAAAAGAAGAAAACTCGATATGAACCAATGTTAATATAATATTCGTAACTTGATTTTGTAATTCTTAATGGTACGACCAGATTTAAGAATAAATACGTAACGGACTTGAAAATAATTCTTAATTACGAAAATACGACCCTTATCTGGAACTCTGACTAAAACTCTGATGAACATAAAATCTATTCACTGAAAATGAATATTACATATGAAATCGTGCATCTCCCACCACTAAGGAATACCATATGTGAAAAGAAGGCCATCAATGTAAATGTAATGAGGCAAGTTAAATGTACAATTTATGTGATAGCAAACTGTGATTCTTTACAATCCATTAGCTCTTAACACAATTTGACAGTTTGAATTCTTTTCATCTACAAGTAAGTGTAATCGTTTGGAAATTTTGCACCTTGAATAACACAAATTTTACATGACTGTATATGAATGTATATAAATGTACCTCAAACAAACGCTACAAAACAAAACTGCATTTAAAATGATCTTAAAGACTTATTCATCCACAAATTTATCCATAACATGTCCTTAAACTTTTTGACGTACTTATAATCATAACCCATTCTAGATCATAACAGTAATGTTAAAATCAATATGAAAATCTACAACTATTTTAACATTATTTATTTACGGTAGAAAATGCATTGATAATTGACTCACTATTCCATGTTTTGTCATCACTTACATTGATCATTACTAAAACCCCATAACCATGTCATGTGTTTAGGATGAACAATACATCTGACGATAAAATATATCTGCATACTCAGAAACCTGCATTTTACTGATAAATTTGTTTTTGGAAACGCACCACTTACATAATGTGTAATAAAATAACCAATAAAACATGATATCCTATGAAATCGTGAATGCATTTATTTTAAAGCAACATTAATATTTACTAAAACAACTTTTTAATCAAACCAAGGTTCATGTAAAACAATGTCTGCATACACTTAACCATTTGATAACCCGTTCCTCTCTATCCACAACAGCTGTTATCAGTTTTCATAAATTGAGCCGTGTTATTGAAAAACAAGGGCTTAATGTATGTACATGTATATACCATAAAAGCATTAAGTGTCATCCCTGATTGGCCTGTGCAGACTGCTTATGCATTAAGCCCGGTTTTCCCAGAACAAGACTCATTTGGTCACTATATATAACCCTGTTTATTATAAAATCAAATGTTATCAGTTTTCAAAAATTAAGTAGACTATGCCTCAATTTTCAATTCAACCCAAATTCTTCAAAATTATCGTGGTACATACTTTGTATGTATTTAATATGGCATCTTATGTATTACCATTTAATAAATTATTTAATACAATAAGAACATAACTCTACACATCTCACTTTCAGTGAAAATATTTGGCTACAACATTTCATGAAGAACTCTTTGCCTCAATAACTATGAACCTGCACCCGATAATCAGTACTTAACAAATAACAATGAACTTGGTATACATGTATATCATCATATTGCACAGCACAGAAGTCAACGCGACACAAAGATTCAGCCTGTCTCTATATCCTGGAAGTCTCAGGAACATTCTGTGTGCGTTGTGACCGTGTTACCGATTCGCTGTGTCACTGTTCTGCATCTTCTACCACCTGAAAATGGGATTCAATTTGTGTCAACAAACATGGTCATGCAACTGTAAAGCCGGTTGTTAAACAATTACTAGTTCATTTACTATCACTTTGCTAAGTCTACTTGTGTGAAAGCTACTTACACACACACTTATAATGCAATCCCAAGCTAGAAATCCATGCAAGCTTTCTATATCTGAAGTTTCAACAAGATTGCTACATACAAAACTAGAGCTTTGTCACAGACGTGACGTATAATACCCCCACATGCTGCATTGACACAGAATGTTTTGCATGCTGTCTTCACAAAACAAGAAAGCTAATTTATGGCGATTTTTAAGAATTATTATGCCATTGTCATTTATGGCCATTTTGACCTTTGAACTTTTAAATTCTTTCGCATGACACGCCGTCCAATGACTGTTAACAAAATTAATGTACTGAGTCATTTTAAAATCTCACAATGAATGACATAGTTATGGCCCGGACAAGCCCATTTATGGCCATTTTTGACTTTTGAACTCCAAGTGTGACCTTGCAGTGAAGGTCATTCAATTTTTATTATAAAACGGCACCATTCCCAATGGCAAAAAGTATATATTTTTCCCCAAATGTGTCCTAAAAATTCCCAATGGAAGGTTTAAAAAAAAATAAAAAATATATTTTATATGTTAGATTTAAACATTTAGTTCATATGCCATCCAGCTCTATAAGTTAAACCTTAGTTTAAATAATATTGCAAACACTTTTATTTTAAATTTGGAAGCATTTGTTTGCAAAATCACAACAACCCTTATTTCCCAATTTGGTCAAAATGCACAGATTTTTCCAAATCCAAAGGGACCCGGCCCCATTCCCAAAATGGTGAAAAAAAACACTGCCTTGACCTTGGAGATATCGACGTTATTTTTTCGCATGACACACCGTCCAATGATTGTGAACAAATGTACAAAGTAATTTTAAAATCTCACAATGAATGACATAGTAATTGCCCAGACAAGATCATTTATGGCGATTTTTGACCTTTCAACTCAAAGTGTGACCTTGACCTTGGAGATATCGACATAATTCTTTCGCATGACACACCGTCCAATGATTGTGAACAAATGTACAGAGTAATTTTAAAATTTCGCAATGAATGACATAGTTATGGCCTGGACAAGATCATTGATGGCCAGTTTTGACCTTTGAACTCAAAGTGTGACCTTGACCTTGGAGATATCGACGTACTTCTTTTGCATGACACACCGTCCAATGATGATGAACATTTGTACCAAGTCATTTCAAAATCTAACGATAAATGACATAGTTATGGTCCGGACAAACTTTCGGTTTAAAACACACTAAGTGACCCCGTTACCTAGTTTTTGACCCGGCATGACCCATTTTAAAACTTGGCCTAGACATCATGTAGATACAACTTCTGACCAAGTTTGGTGAAGATCGGATGAAATTTTCGGGATAGACAGACCGACCCACCGACAATTTTACAAAGTGACTCCTATAAAGCCCCCATTACCAATGGTAATGGGGGTATAATAAAGTTATTGAACAGAACTGTTTGATACCAATGGATTGACATACCCTTATCTAAATTTTTTAAGCTGTTAAAAATAACAAAAACAAATTAATACCATGAAAAATGCTCAGTTTTACACTACATATTTTGAAAATATCTCAGGTTTCCAATATAAACAGGACATTATATTGACATCGTCAAAATGTAACATACAATTTTTAGCGTTTTTCCTCTACATAAAGTTTGGAACTGGAAAAAAATAAAATATTTTTACCCAATTTGAGGTAAAAGAAAAGTGAAGACAATCAACAAAGAAAGTAAGCTAGTATCAGATTTTGGACTTAAAGCACCATAGTTGACATGCATGATACACGCATGATACAAGCATGATACATGCATACCGGTACAACATGATATATATTAAAAAAAATAATATTAGCTGTACCTTGAGTGTTTATCTTGATATTCTGATGCCTCACATTATTTGCATGGTTGTTCATGTGTCTCCTCATATTCTCCGCATGAAGGTCACCATGCCCATTTTGTTCCGCTGTATAGTGATTATGTTGGTGACCAAAATTGTTCATGCCGTTAAAACCAAAATTGTTGAACGCATCAAAGTTCTGGAATGGATCCATATTGAAGAAACCATCATCATCATCATCATCATCGAATAGGTCATCAAAGTTGAAACCATTATTACCGCCAAAATGGAATTTGAAATGCTGTTGGTGGTTTTGTTGATGTTGTTGTTGATGTTGTTGATGCTGATGGTCGTGTCGTGACTTGAACGCTTCATCGAAGCCTTTGAAAAAGTCATTGAAATTGAAGTTGAAGCCGCCACCCTGTCCACCACCCCCACCGCCGCCTTGCTGTCCGCTGTTGTCACCAAACTGGTCGTAATGGCGACGCTTTTCTGCGTCTGATAGGACTTCGTATGCTGGAAAAAAGAAACAAAGTTATATATTGTAAATTTACCTAAGGAATGACAAAGTTACTATCCATACAAGCTGAGTCAAGCCCATATTTGACCTTTGTCCCTTTAATGCGACCTTGACCTATGAGCTAGGGACATTGGTCTTCCATGTGACGTGACATCTTCACATGCTTACCATTTGCAGCAAATAATTTTGAAACTGACTGATAAATGATAAGGTAACATTTCAAGCCAGCTGTTTTATGTCCAAACATGACCTTTGACCTTAAAGTGTGAACTCAACCTTTGAGGCAGGTCTTACATGCAACATGCCTTTTTATCATTGTGAACATTCGTTGCATGCCATTTAAATTTCCATGATGAATAATAAAGTAACTGCATGGACAAGCTGCCATATGTCCAAATTTGACCTATGACCCAAAGTGTGATCTTGACCTTTATAAAGGGAACACAGGTCTTAAACATAGCCAGTCTCTGTATGGTGAACATTTTCAAATTGCATGATAATATCCACTAACGGATAAAGGCTAGACAAAAACAAACATATTACGGTCACTCTACTGGACGGAATTTGTTCTCAGTAGTGGAAATGACCAGCAAAAAAAGAGTTGTACAAATTTAGAAAATAAAGCAAAAATTACAACTGTAGAAACAGGAAAGTGCAATGGTACATTATATATAACATAACATTATAATTGGGTTGCTTACATAATGATTTAAGAAAGCCTTCATATTTCCACTGTACTGGTACCCCATTTACTCTACTGTGCAATTAAATGCAACGAATAGCTTTAATACTTGCACCAATTGATTAAAAAAACAACAAAAAAACTTGTTTTAAAAACATATGCATTATGTTATTTATGAGGATGTAAACATATGGCTGATAAGGCAGAGGTATGCCATAATTTTGTAATACTGAAACGGATATATAACTCACTACATTAATGTAACAATAAATAATATATACTTTCATATATACAACGTTATCCTGATCAAGACTTAAGCTTAAGCATCGATTAATAAATAATTGACATTTATTACATATTGTTGTAGATTTTCAAATTTATTTCTTATATATAAAATCTGTAAATTAAAAAACTTTGAACAAAATACAAAATCAGGATAACATAGCAATTATGTGGAGAATTCTAGAAAAAAATAATCTAAAGATCAATGAAAGCAAAGCTACTTTGATGACATATGTTCAGCTAAGAGGATTAGTTGTTTTTCTTAATGCTCATTCCAGCATATTTCTAATTCCTTCTACAGATGCTACAAAATATTGTTTGTGCAGTGGAGCGCGTGCGTTCTCTGACTTGTTTTTAATGCAACTTAAATCATAAAATGTCTTGTGAGGCCAGTACATCTGGAAAATCAACACAAAAGTTCTACATTCAACCATCACAATGAGTCCGGTACCCATTTAACTAGGAATTACATAGTGAAATCTAAATGAGGAAACATTTAAGACAGTAATATGACAAATGAACAAATTAAAGAATGACGCAACATTACACACCAAAGTTGCAGTTTAAAATTAAGAATATATACAAAATAGTTTGGCAATTGCATTGCCATTGTAAACATCGTCAGGCAATGTGAGGATATTTTTTTTGCATCATATAAAAAAACATTTTGTAATTCTCTATGTAATATATTAACCTATCAAACTTTTAAATAATTACACCAAACAAGACATATCTTTACCGTTAAAGATGTTCTACTGTGGTAGAAAATCAAATTTTAAGTCCCATTAACACTCAAAATCAACGAATATTTGGTAAAAATATTTGGTAAAATAAAGTTAACCCATAAACAATCAATGTTCCTTATAGCAAAAGCCAAAATTTCAACGCTAGATGTGATCTGGTAACTTTATTTTTGAAATATTTTATGACATATTTGCTACAGGTTATTTTGAGTGTTAATGGGGATTTAAAACTTCCATCGGGGGGCAACAGGGGTTATTTTGACTTTTGGGGAGTGTACACAAAAGACAGTGTTTCGTCAAACATTTGATGTACCTGCACAAAGTGGTTGCCTCGACTTGGCCCCAATATCCATATTTTGCTACTACATGTAGGTAAATTACTTGGGGATAAAAAATTGTGATTTTTGAACAGGACTGTTAAGAATACTATATCAAAATTGTTTTTTTTTTTTTTACATATCTGTCAGCTTTGTATTATGAATTTGCATAAACATTAATTTATAATGTCTATTAGGTAGAATTTTTTATATAGAACAAATCTACAAAATATATCTGTCCAAAGTTTTTACTTGTTTTAAACAACCCAAGTCATGTGCATCTGATACCTTGAACAATTAACAAAAAAAATAGTCTGAGAGAAGGCCTTTAAAAAAAAGAAATGACCAATACGATATCTACCTTTAGCAATTTCACGAAACTGCTCCTCTGCGCCTGGATCTTTGTTCTTGTCAGGGTGGTATTTCAATGCCAACTTGCGGAACGCACGCTTGATTTCTTTCTCGTTAGCTGTTCGTTTCAGTCCAAGAATCTCATAGTAGTCTCTGGACTTGGCACCAGCGACCAAATACGTCTCAATTGTGAACATGCAGCACATGGCTGATAGTAGGAAAATCTGGTCGTAATTCATCTTGTTTGTGTCCTGTAAATTATAATATTAAATAATACAGACCAGTGTTGTTGTTTTTGTCAAATTTGGGGCCACAATCAAAAGTATATATTTCTCTTTCCAAAATGAATACCTTAACAGTTTAAACAACACTGGTGCACTCGAGTAGCAGAAACGGGTTGTTAATTGGGGCAATAAAGGGATTAGCGTTGGCAAGTTTAAGCCAGACAGAGCTTGAATAGCGAATTTTATTGGGAACTTATAGAGTTTACATCGTTTTTTTACGAATGTCGGGACAAATCGTCTCATATTGGGATGCCAGGACAAAGGCTAAACTTCCCAATTGAAGATTTCTAAAAAAAACCAACTAACCTCAACTTTTAATTTATCTCCCTTCCCAGCTGTATTAAATTAATTAATTGAACCATTGCAGTGTTTTTTTCGTTCAAATTCAGGGCCGGTATTCGGCCCCATTCCCAATGGAAAAAGGTATATATTTCTCCCAAATGGGACCTGAACATTCCCAATCGAAGGTTTCATTTAAAAAAAAAAAAATGAAGTAAATATAATATTGGGAGCACTTTTATTCTTAATTTTTGCAAAAAAACACACTTATTTCACAATTTTAGTCAAAACAATGTGATTATTCCCAATCCAAAGGGACCCAGCCCCACTCCCAAAATGGTGAGAAAAAAACACTGCCTAGGCTAGTAAACATAACACTTTTATTCTCATTTTTTTGAAGTATTAGTTAGCTAAACTGGCTAGCCATGTTCACACAGTGTTTGATTTTACCTTTGTCAATTTTTTAAAAGATATTTCTTACGTCCATTCATATTTTTTTTACTTAAAACAATACCCTTTTGACTTAAGACAAACTTAAGTGTTAAATTAAACAGCTTTTTTTGATAATCAACTTTCATTTTAAAACAAAAACTAACTATCACATATTGTCATCTTTTGAAAAATAATTAATACAATTTAACAAACTTTTAACTTACTTTTCTTCTTTTTTCTTTCGAAAGTTTTACAATATGTTTTCTTTCAAACGAAATTTGAAGTGTCACCAAAAGTGTATGTTTGACAGTTTGACAATCATCAATTAAAACGGAAGTTGACGAGTGTTTTTCCAATTGGTCCAAATCGCACGTGGCGCAGACTGTTTTGAATGTTTGTCAAAACTAAAATGGCAGTCATATGAAATGTTAACAACCAGTCAAAAGAAACAGACATTTGTGAGACTTCGGATTTTATCCTAAGTAAGTAAATTGTAAACAAATGGCAGAAGACGAAATTTTGCCACTTCTAGCGATTAATATACCACCCGATGAAGATGACAGCTCCGATAGTAACAGTGGTATATATTTGTTTGTTTGCAATACATTGCATTTGATGTCAAGGCGCTGTAACGCTTGCATTTAACTTAAAATTAGTGTTGCTTAAACTAGCATGATATCCGTGTTACATCTTTTTCGGATAAAGTCTCCGTAAATCACGTTAATGGGTT